>WAAG01065254.1:0-19667 GCA_013390105.1 Tichodroma muraria | reverse complement strand
TTTTAAGCTTTTACTCTTTCTTTTTCCATTGAATTTGTTTAACAAATTCTTTTGAAGATATTTCTGGCTTAGCCTGGGTGCTTTGAAATAATGAGGTTAAATTAAGTAGGTTGAAATTTTTTTTAAAACATGATGTGGGCAGAGGTGACAAGTAAATGAAGTCACAATGGGGTTGGAAGTATGTCTTGGCCCACATAAGAATATAAGGAAGGGCTTGTGGACAACTTAGAGTCTTTCTTTTTTATTTTATTTTTTAAGAAAAGCAGAAACCTACTACAACATTCCATTTTATTTCTTCATTCTTCCCTTACCACTTTCATATCATCTTTTGCTTTTTCCCCTGAAAAAGTCTGAAAACACAATATGATAGTGATGGATAAAGGAATATCTTAGCACTCTGAAAATGTGTGTGTGCTTGATAATTTTGGGAAGAATGGGTGGGTTGCAGAATGAAAATGACAGCTAATCTTGATATAGGACAAATAGCATGACTGAGAGAGGACACTACTGATTATGTCCAAGTGCACAATTCAATTCATTTTCATAGCTAATGAAAAGAGGAGGAAGTGATTTGAAGTAATGGATTATGTAGAAAATCACTTCTAGGGTGAATGTGGATGGCACAGAATTCTTTGACTGGAGCTTGGGAAACAGCTGTTGAGCTTCCAGCTCTGACTGATTTGTATTTTATCCTTGGGCAACTTACTTGATTTTTCTGTAAATCCTTATTTTCATAACTTGGAACACACTTGAAACATGTGATCTTCAGTCTATGAAGTGCTTCAAGAGAAGATGAGTGAGATGGAATTTATTATCACTGGCATCAGAGTGACTTTGACAGGTCTCCCAGAGGATGTTTAGGTCCCATGGTGAGCACCTAACAGAAGGCTGTAACTAGTGATTGAAGTAGAGATGAAGAAAATAGGTAGATGGATAGGAGAGCAGAAAGTCCTTAAATTCCTTGCTGATCAGGCTGTGCCTGCTGGAAATAAAAATGCAGAGAGGTTTTTATTGTAAAATTAAGGCTGTAGTGGATAATGCAGCAGAAACTATCTCTGGCTTAATTTTTTTCCTTTGCGCTTGCTGTGCTGGAGGAATTTCTGAAAAATTTCTGAAAAACAATTTTTTTTTTTAAGCCCTTCCTACCCCTGTAGCCATGTGCAAAAGGTGCAGCCAGAGCTGAGGTCATTCCTTTCCTGTCCTGAGTAGCAGTGGACAGGGTAGGCTCCAACAAGATTAGTGTCTCCAGTGTCTTGTCTGCCATGTCACTTTGCAGTGTTGCAGGTCACCCTCACACAACTTGGGAATTGTTATGTGGAGCAGGGAAGTGCATTTAGCAGAGCAGGCGTCGAAGGCCGTTTTTAAGTGCAGTCCTGTAAATCCTGGCCTCTGGCAGCCCAAGCTGTTTAGCTGCGTTTTATGAATCAGGTCATATCGTGTCTGCCACAGCTTCCAGATGCCAAGCTCCTTCTGTGACAGTTCTGTCAAGTATTTTGAAAGGGCACAAAAACAACAGCTAGAGGGTCACCATGAGGCACAACTCAGCTCCTGGGAATTGTGCTTCAAAAAGAGCTACTGGCCAGAGGCTAAAAGAATAAGCAAGAGACAGATGAAGGGCTCTGGGCATGTCAGTGGCTGTGGTGTCCCCAGTATCCCTATTCCCCATTTTCAGCCGTTACTACCTATGAATGAGCCAAAATGAGGTGCTTATAGTCTCTGTGCTGGCAAAGGTGATGTCCTTGCCAGCTAGGAAGATGTCAATAGACTTGAAATGGCACTTCCGCTTATCAGCGGTGGCTTGCTCCTTAACTTCATACCCTAGAGCATACCCTTTAAATCAAAACATTCCCAGGATCCTCCTTCTTGCTTATCAAAAGTTTCTCCCACCTGCTGGAGCATCACCTGCCACACAGGCACTATGACCTTGTTTGCCAGCCTATCAAAATGTAATGTGAAATTAGGCTCAGCCCTGATAAAATTGCTGTTTGCACAAAGGGTAGTGCTCCCCATGAGGCCATATAACCTGCCTCAACTGTAATTTAATAGGCAGAAATCAAATAAAATATATCAAATTAAAACATGCAGGTAATGCAAGCAAACCCTAAAATGAATTTGGATTATAAACAGGCAGTGATACTGAGTGGTTGGTTTCTTCATCCATGAGGGAAGCATCCTAAGTAATACAGAGGAAAGAAATAATTCAAGGAGATCTTTTGATTTTGAGAGTTGATGGGAGTGTTAGGTGGCAGGTAAAGGTTATTTTTTGATGTAAGGCATTTTTCATTAGTTGTATATTCTTGCAGTTAGAAAACATCAGTTAGAAGTCTCTTCATATTTTGAAAACAAGGTATTAACATAAGCTTTGTTAGATACTGCAGGAAGATAAATAATCTTTGCAATGCTATCCATTAGCCTGTCACGACCATGATTTACAGGGATTTTCTTCTATTTAAATAAGTGTTTGTTTTAAAAGCACTCGGTTTACAGAGCAGGAGATGAAGTGGCAGTGAACACTCTGGAATATAATGGTTTTGATATGAGTGTTTCTTATGGCACGTTAAGAGAGGAGCTCATGCTGTGGATTGTATGGGCTGTATAGAGTGAATGAGCTATAGTGGAAGGATTGTGGGGCAGAGTCAGTTGGAAAAGTTCAGAGTTCTGCTGTGGAAGTGTTGGGGTGAAAGTGCAGGAAGGCACTGGGGTTGAGGAAATGTCACAGAATCAACTTGTGAAGTCAGTCTGTGTATCATGCATCAGGAATTCAAACTGATTAGGAGCTATCATTTGTGCTGTTAAATTATTTGCCTAAAAGAATCTTCTGGAGAATGCTTTTTAAATTAATTTAATATCACTTAGGAAACTATGAAGAACTAAAAGCTCTCTTGTGTGAAAGCTCCCACTTCTGCAGTGATACACGGAGTGCTGAGGAAGGACATCACATGTTCCACTTCTGTTTCTTCTGGGGCTGCTGGGACAGTTATGCAGCCTGACTCCTTTATTCACGAGAACATTTTCCTGTGCTTTGTAGCAACTTGTGAGGATAAAAGGAACATTTCCCCTCACCCTAGTCTCCCTACCATCTTATTTCCTCGAACGGATGATTCTTCCTAACTTGACACTCCACTCCCTGCAGTGATTGATGCAGGAAGACAACATCCATTAGACATCGTTTTGCTGGCATCTGAAGGGAAGAACTTACTGACCTGAGACAGGGACTGTTTAGTGTGTCTTTCCACAGGCTGTTTGGAATTTCTGCACGTTATCTGCTTCATGCAGTGGCAAATTTTGTTCTACCTACATTTGTCATGTACTCTGGGACTCAGATTATGCTATATCAGCCTGATTCCTTCTTCATTTTTAGGATACCTCAATAGTAGAACTGCTTGAAAAAAATGCAGTATGAACTTAGTTGGGAACTTCGGGGCTCATGTCTGCTATTTCTCTTGGAAAACTTATGTTCTGCTTATGGTCTGTCACACAGCACGCACGTCATGCAGTCTAGGAGATGAAACAGGTTGTTGCTCATGTCATGTGATAATAGGGCCAGTATCAGTTTTCCTCTCTGATAATCTGATTGAAAGACCTTTTATGCTGACCCCTTACTTGTGTTCTTTTGCTTAGGTATTTGGGGAGTTCATCTAAGACCTTGCCATGAAGACAAGATTCATTATTCAAAATTTGGAGACAGTTTTACCTCATTAATCTCTTACTTGTAGAAAGCAAGAATTTCCTTTGGGATCAGCTCTGGGCAGTACAGTTCCAAGATTTAGGATAGACTTAGCAGCGATGTAAAAGTCAATTTAGTGATTCCACAAATGAGGTCAACCTGCAGAAAGTTTACTGTGAAGCTGTTGACATAGTGAAGTGTTAGAAGATTTTTTTTGGTAGACTTTCTGTTTATTTCCTTTTTCCTCTGAGTTTTTTATATGTAAGAAAACACACAATTTAAAATTCTCATAGTTTGCTTACTCCAGAAGAAATACAGAGTAATATTTTTAGGAAACATTCCCTGCTTGAATGACTCTGGAGCAATGAGTGATAAATATCAAATCAAGTGAAGACCAACAATTTAATTTTTGCCATCAGAGGCAATCTGTGATGCTTTTAATCTTAACAAAAATTGATATTTTATCACTTTGACTATGAGAGGTTCTGATGGTGCTTTCTTTCAATATATTTTACTACTTTCAAGTCATTCCCTGAGGAAGACTTCAAGTCATGGAGAGATGGATCTGTGCCACTTAAAAGCACAACACATATTTAAGAATAAACATTACTTTATGCTGTAGGTGATAATAGGTGGGTTTTAAACATGTTCTACATAAAGAGTAAAGAGCTTTTTTTTGTGAACTGTGGAGTTTGTCTTCTATAGAGCAGAACAGCTTGAAGTACTACGCAATTTAAACTTGTGTTAAACTGTTAAACTTGGCTGTTATTCCCAGCAGTGAAAGAAGCACTGGCAGGTGCTCCATTTCTCATGCCCATTTTAGGGCTCACAGGCCTCATTGCAGGTTCTAAGTTTATCTCAGAATGGACAAAATACTGAGATCTTCACCTAATTTTTTATCATTCCTTTCATGCTTGGATTTCCCAGAAGGGAGAATTTAGCAAAACTTGGGCTTCTTAACTGGATCCATTGAAGTTAGCAAAGAAAACAAATTCCTGTTGGGTTATTTCTGTCCCCAGCCACTGCAAGATTTTTGTGTACAAAATGACTTCTTGTGCTCTGGGCAATGTGGTTTTAATGTTAACTTCCACCTCTCCACAGGGGAGACTTTTTAGTGTAACTCACTGATATTCAGTCCAAATGCTCCTTTGTGGAGTTTCATCCCATTAACCCTGGATTCACCCGGGTTTGGCACTCTGAGTAATTCCTCCTGCACTCAGCCTGCTCTGGGAGCGATGGCAGTGAAGGGCTCGGGGTGTTTCACTGGGGTTAGAGGCTGTGTCCCCCACAGGCAGGAGATGGGTGTTGAGGCATTACTCACTGTGTGTGAAAGCCATTTATTCCTGGAGTGTGTTCTGGGGGCATCCCCTCTGCCGGCAGCTCCTGCTCCAGACTGTCCATCTGCTGCCCTCAAATTCTGCACAGAAGCTATTAGTGCCATCCACAGAGCAGGGGACATGGCCAGAGGGCAGCTCATGCCTCAGAGTTCACAGCTCAGTGATGCTCTGCCCTGTAGGTGCAAAGGCAGCTTGATCCCTGTAGGGATCAGATACTCAGAAGCCTTTCTGGCAGGGGATCTAACCAGAAAGTGCAGTTGTTGCTCTTACAGTGTTGAAATGTGCCTTGCAAATGGGAAAGATGAGCTGTGAGTGAGCAGTGGGTAGGTAGAATGAAATGTAAAAGCAAGGGGTGAAAATATTGCTAGTTTGGAGCTGGAACCTTATTAAAGGCCTGTCTGTCCTATTTGGGCAAATTCTTTCTAAAATATTATATGTCACCAAAATCCCATTAAACTGTCACATAAATTATCAGGGTTTCCTTTTTCCATCACTGTGGATTACCCAGGGAGATATTTTTATGACAATGGAAGCTTTTTCGGTCTGCTCCTCCTGCCTGATTTCATTTCAGATGAAATCCTTCTCTCAGAAAAGAGCCCATGGATTTTATAGCTCTGTGGACCTCTGTACTGTCTGTTACAGCAGCTGTCCTTCAGGTCTTTGTGTAATCATCTCCTGCCTGCACCTTCTTTTAGGCATGGGACAGTTTAGCGCAATGTTCTAGTTCTTTTCTCAGTTCAGCTTTTTTGTCTTTGTGCAAAAACTCCAGAAGGTGAAAGTCACATATATGCCTAACTTGAAAATACTGCTTTTTACTACTTGCCAGGTCTCAGAAGCCTTGCATCTCTGCAAGAAAGTCTACATTTCTCCCATGCTGACTGAAAAACACATGGATTGATGGCCTGGCCATGGCAGTACAAAATACTTGAGTATCTGAAATTGCCTGCTGCCACAGAACAAATTAAAGTCGTAATGTGTGTGTTATAGAAGCAGGGGATGATAGATCCTTGCCTGCCTTCTGACAGATAATCTGGAGCTCCCTACATCAGTTTCCTAGATCATGTGTTGGAGCTGATCTCAGTGGTTGCTGCTCACACCTTTCAAGGGACACATAAGCAGAAGCTGAGAAATGGTAATCTTAAGAGTAATAGAGAGGATTTAGAAGATCATTGCTAATGAGAGAAATCCCTGAATTTACATTACTCCAATTCTGAAGTGGCAAAACTGTCACTAAATTAGCAGGTAAGAAAGAATTTTCCATAAATAATTCTGTTCTGTATGTGGTAAGAAGCACTAATGATGTCAAAATTTGATGATGAAATATTTCTGAGGTATTTTATTAAATATTTCTGATTAGCCACTAATTAGTGGATAATGGTTAACATGGCTTAAAATGGCTAACATTAGGTAGTAAGCAGACACCTTGCATCAAAGAGAACACAGGAGGTGGCAGAGCTGCCTTGTGGACTGGAATAGTATTTCCAGCAGCCCTCAGAACAGATAGCTAGTTCCAGAGGAATTAGGGGAATTATGGACCAGGTTTCTAGAGGAGCTATCATGACTTATTTGGCTATAGGCTTCTGCTGGAACTGTTTTGGGTACTGTAGTGGAGATTCTTGGCACAGGACGTTATGAACAAGGATTCATCAGGAGGGAGAGCCAACATTCAGGCACAGCAGTGAGGGCAGTCAGGTCACCACAGGTTGGCTTAGCCGATAGTAGCTTGTGTTTCTTATTATGCAGCCTAGTCCCAGTGGACAGTGAGGACAGGTGATTGCAATCTTTTTATAGCAGCCTTTTGCAATTTAAAGTTTATTTCTTCTTCCTCTCTGTTCACCTTTTCATTCTGTGTCTGAAACCCATTTTCTCCAATTTTTCAGCCGAAGACCTCTAAATATTTTATGATTTTCAATGACCTCTTCAGCTTTCATCAGTTTTTTTAACCTATGGTGGGCAACAGTGGGCACAGCACTGCATTTGTTTGGTTTTGCTCACTGGGTTGAGCAGAGGGAAGCAGCAGTGTTCCTTGCCTCGGCTGTGACATTGCTTACTGTGGGTCCCAGGAGAGCTGCCATCTTTGCAACTGCTTTGCATTACTATTTTATCTGCTGTAATCCCCTGAACCTTCTTGGCAGTACTTTTTCCTAGTCAGCTGTCCCCCCTCTTGGTTTCATGTCCTTGGAACTTGGCTGAGGGGAGCAGAGATGGATGGCAGCAGTGAGCACAGGTGTGGGAGGTGCACCCAGGCAGAGGAATTCCTCTGCTAGTGACAACCCTGGGAGGATGTAAATGCAGGTAACTTGCTTGACAGCTGCTTAATAGGGTACCTGCATGGTTCCAGTTTTGAAGTCTGATGATATTTGAGCAGCTTAGAGAACAAGTGACAATGTGTGGAGTGACACTGGATATGCCAGTGAATTCTGAGTGGGTGTATCCAGGACTGGATGATGCAGTGGTTGGAAATTTCTGTTGGACTAATGCAGCTTCTTGGGAGGCACTTAACACACTTGGGAGGGGGAAGTTAATTATAATCTGAGGCAATTTGCAAAGGGTTATAGTAGGCTTTCCATGGGTGTAAGTCCTGAAAATAAGGTTCAGTTTTTTCCCAACCTTCCCCAAGAGGTATGCTTCGATTTGAACCGGAGTTAGTTCATGTGGCTTTCCTTTGGCTGAAGTCATACTGAAGGTCCTGCTAAATAATGATGGTGGTTCCTGATGCTTTAAGAGCTTGAGATTTTAAAAACTTCCCCAAAACAGGCTTGACAACTTGCTCACCAATTTCCTGGAGTTCAAACCCAGCATTAGTAGGAGGTCAGGCTGAACTGAGGCTGAGTAGTCTGTACTCAAACTCAGCTCCCTGACCATCTCTGATTCAGAGGTGAATGAATTCATAAAACAAGTACACAAAAGAAGGTTGCCAAGCAACTTGGAGGCTGAAACTCTCCCATCAAGTTATGAAGGTAGAGAACAGGCAGCCTAGATGATTTGTAATGTTCACTTTGCCACAGGTAATGGAAAAAATACATATAATACAGAAATATTTAAGAAAGGAATAGCTCATTATAATTCTGGAAAACAACACCTGATCCTGCTACACTGTATTTTGCCTCTGTATTAAGATGTACCTGCTTTTGGAGCATTTAGCCAAAAACAGACACAGGAAGAAGATAGCCGTCTGGGGTAGGGGGAGATGGGCAGGGAAGAATTATTCTGTCTTAAGGCAACAGAAAGTCTGACAACTGTTGGAAAAGTTTTAGGAGGGGAGAAAAGTATCTGTCACAGATTCTGCCTCAGATCAGGCTCATTGGTTTCTGTGATCTCAGTATTTGATGTTTTTACAAATATACTTTAATATATTCACTGTACAGCACACCATATCCTCTTTTCTCTCTGGCTTTGCATAACTCTGCAGCCTTGGGCATGTCAGGTGTATATAGGACATGATACAACTGTTACATGCATGCAAGAGCTATGTGATGGTACTGCTGTTTACCCATCATTTACTCACAGAGTGACCTGTATTGGGCACAGCTAATTAAGTTGGAAGGATAAGTTTTGCTTTCTTGTTTTTTCTCTACTATATCCCAGGGTAAACTTGGCCCTTTGATCTGTGTAATGCTCATGGTAGTCATGCTGTACTTAGACATAAAGGAGAAAAAGAAGCCTGTGTCTTAATGGCCCTGGGCTTGTGCAAAGGAAAGAGAGGTATGCAGAGGCACAGCCAGAAAGTTTCTATCCAAGACCCAGATGTAGACTGAGTTTTTCACATGCTGTGTACGTAATTCCCTTTGACTCCTTAAACTATCCTAGCCCTGTGCCATTTCAATGCCCTGTCCCTTTACAAATGGCATGGCTCAAACCTCAGCTTGAAATAATTTAGAACTGCAGCTTAGGTGAAGGCATCTGGAACTGCTTTTCATTTCCTTTCTGTGCTCCCCTTGATGAGGGACACTGCTGTGTTAACGGGGTTTTGTTCTTTTCTTTCAGGCTTCTCATTCCCCAATTGATGTCATGATTAGTGACATCAAAGTCACCTCTTAGTGAACTTTGGTGGTGACCATGACTAGAGGAGGACCCTTAGAGCAGGAGATTAAGCAGCAAGTTAGCAAACTGAAAGAACAAAGCCCTCATTTTCATTCATATATCCACAATCAAAAATGAGTGAAGAGAATGAGAGATGGGAATTATGTGACGCATTAGTAAAATTAGTATTCAAAGGTTCTTTTCTCAAAGTTTTGCAAGAGGAATCCGTGGTTCTTTAATCTCCCACCTTGGGTATTGTTGATGCCATGTTATATTCTGGGCATGTCAAAACGTAACACAGTGTAAGGAGACATGATTTGTTGGTTAAGGCTTTATGTAGCACTAAAAGTCTCCTCTACTTTCCCTTTTTATTATTTACATTCCCAGAGAAGGTTATGTGTAATGTGGGCTTTGAGGAGATAAATGGCTAACCTGAGCTTTCTGGCAGCTTCCTCAGAACCTGGAAAGGAGCTGCCTAAGTGTTGGCCTGAGGATTCTGAACACTTAAGCTCAGTTCTAGTCCTGGGAGGAGGTATTTGAGAACCTGAGGTTGTGAGTCCTTAACACAGGTTTAGCAGGGCATGGGAAATTGTACCGTGGGGCTCTGAAAGAGCAGAGAGAGAAGGGCAGCTGGGCACCAGCATAAACCAGTAAGCTGTACTGGATAGTAGTGAACTGGTCTGGCCAGGACTGCAGTTATGGAGTGCTGGAAATCAGGAATGAAGGGAAGCAGCTGAACTGAGTGGAGAGATCTTGACTGGTGCTGCCAGTTGAGTGTGGAGCATGGCTGGCCAGTGCTTTGTCTAACTCCTTTCATGAGCTCTGTTAATAGCAGTTAGCACAATAATTCCAAAGTTACAGGATATGCTGTAAAACATAGGTTTGGGCCACTCCTGCTGCTTTCCAGGTGTTTCAAGAGTAGCAAGTTTTATGGACATGTCATCAGCTCTTTGCTCTATTTGCTGCTTCATTAGTTTTCATGCTGGGAGCACTCTGGGGGAGCAGCATTTGGATGTGGATTTGGCTGTGATGGCTCCTGTGAAGGGAACAGACAGTTAAAAAGCTCTGTGGTTGCTTTGCTTGTACAAACCTTCCTTATGACTCTCCTGTGGGTGGGATGGCAGAGCTGCGGATGTGCTTGGCAGGAGGGAATCTTTCAAAAGAAACTTTCACTGGAACAGAGATCTCCTTGGCTGGACCTGCAGGCAATGGGGCCCTCCTGTTGTCACCCACAGGAGAGCAGTGTAGGTGATCTCTGGTCTCTTTCCCTGCCCTCATGTTTCCTGGGGTTTAAGATCTGGAGACTCCAGGAGGTTTTCCAACACTGAGCCTAAGTTAGCTTGACTTGGATGAGCCTTGAGAGAAACAGCAGAACTCAGGTCTCTGCCAGCCCTGTGCTATTGCAATTAGCAGAATTATGGCAAATTGTCCCAGGTTACTGACATGAGAAAGCTGTTGCTTGGATGTTTTTTTTTTTTTTATTTTTCTTATTTTGGCTGAGGAATGAACCTCTCAGTTAAGATCCTGAGCTCTGTACCAATATCCAGAAGAGTTAAGAGTTGTTAAAGCTGTATTCATCAATTGCAAAAGAGAGCACATTTTATTTTGCTCTGTGCTATTTACAGCTGTTGTCCATTAGAAGTCCTCAGGAGCCTCATTCCCAGCTATAACTGCACAGCCCCATAAGTTTAGCTCAGCAATGAGCCCACAAAACAACACTAAATCATGATGATGGGAGAAGGGAGAAAATGTTTGGAAATGGCAAAACGCAGCTGAAGTCTTTGTGAAATCTGGTTTTTGTTTGTTGCTGTTATAAGGCATTACTAAGGTAGATAGTAATGCACAATTAGCTGGAGAAGAATAGAACTAGTGTACTTTAATTTTGGGTGAAAAAAATCAGAATGGCTGGTTCTGCAGGAGCTAAAGGAGTCTTTTGCAGTCCATAAGTGCCTAAGGCACTTATGAGTACACATTGATGAAAATGTGTTAACCCCCCCAGCATGGTGAGGCGTAAGAATGATAAAAGCCTAATGTGTGGCTATTGAGAATCAGAGTCCCAGTTGCTTTACTGGACCAGAACACAATTGCTCTGTATGAGTTCTTTGAGCTGGGAGTGTAGTTCCCTCTTCTAGTGCCCACCAGCTGCATAAGAGGGAAGTGTGGATGTGGGGTTATTTCCAAATCTGAGTATGTCCCTGTATAATGTAACTAAACTGTGATGTAAAGTATATACTGAGCAGAACTATGCAGATACACAGTTAAAGGGAGAAATTAATGCTTATTCCTTGTTTGAACGTGAAATGAGAAATTTCACCTGTATTCCCAGCTCTGACACAGCCTTTTCTTGGTCAGACAAACAGCTAAACAGCTCTTTATTGCCATCTGTATTTTTGGGGATGGTGTTCTACCTCCTGTTTGACTATGATTGATTAATGATTTGTAAAGCATTTGGAAACTGAAGGATGATGGCTTTGGGAGCTAAGGACAAAGGCGTGTAAGGTGCTAATTCAACATTTATTTACAAGGGCACTCAGCTGATGCCTTTGGTTTTACATTCTGTCCTGCTGCCTCTCCCAGTCCTGTCAGCTGGGGCCTTGAGTTCCTGAAGGGAACAGAGCCTGAGCTCTGCCGCGTCCTGATCGAGCGGGACAGGCCTGCCCTGGCGTGGCTGTGATGCCCTGACAGATAAAGCTTTCCACTGAAGTAAATCTGTCAGCTTGACTTGTGACAGTGAATGCTCACAAAAGGATCATTTTAAGACAGATAATTGCTTTCTCCTTTCCTTTTATTTTCTGTGCCTGGCAGGTGTCTCCTTCTGCCTTCTCCTGTTTCCTTGGCCCATCCCTGAAGTGTGCTCAGCACAGATGGGATCTTCAAAGAATCTGCTGTCAAACTTGGTCTTTTCTAAGCATATGTATGCTGAGAGTTTTTGGTGGCTTGTAACCAGACCAAATGTGTTTAGTGGCTTTTTCACAGGAACAGCAAATATCATATCTGATAACAAGGAAACTTTTGCTGTTAAGTTGTAAGTCTGTTTTGAAGTAGGTTCAGTGGAGATTATCAATGAACTATTTAGTAAAAATTTGATTTACTCTTTGTGTTTTTGTTTTTTTTATAAAAAGTAACCCCCCTCCCCTACCTCAAATTGCCACAGCTTATGTTTCTCATGCATGAAAGTAGTGCTTAAAGCAGATGAACTCTTCTAGTTGCAACTTCTGAAAATCAGCCTTTCTGGATATCTATATTATATAAAACTGAAAAAGTCTTTACACCAAAAACAACATCTTGCTTTAGCTATGTGCATTGTTATTTCTACCATTTGTTGTACAATTATGAAATAATGGTTAGGTTTGTGTATTCAACTTCTGCAGCTCTGGTGAACATATTAGTGCATTTCCTTTAATTATAACAGTTTAGTTCAGTTAATTATGATTTTGACCCTACAACACAAATTATTTCCAGAGATCAGGCAGCTTGCATGTCCTCGGAGCCCCTTATGGCTGGGAAAATCTGCTTAGATATTTAGAAAGTTCTGAATTGTTAATGGTAAAATACTGAAAGTGGAGCAGGACCTTAGAAAATTAAATAATTTCTTGGTGCCTTTTAAACCTTAATGAAATTTGATGGGATCAGCTTTTAGTAATTGCTAGAAAGTGTGGTAAAGCTGTTTGGAGAGGCAGTAACCTCCACCTGCAGAATGCTTTCTGAAGGTACATGTAAATACCTATAAGTTATCACAGAATAAACAGAGAGATCAGGATGAAGCGGGCTCTGTGCTGGTTCTGAGGACCAAATCTGTCATCAGTTTATAAACAGCATCTTTAGAAAATATCTGGAATGTCTAGGGATGTATTTTCTTAAAATGCATTTTGGATTGTTGCCTAAATTCAAGAGGAATAAAATCCACTTGCAAAGATCTTATTCAAAGAAAAGTCCTGTTTAGTTTAGGGGTGGTTTTGCTTTGTTTTGCAGGCAGCCGTCCTTACGTGTTTCTCACAGCCCGTGTTCACCCCGGTGAGAGCAACTCCAGCTGGGTGATGAAGGGGACCCTGGAGTTCCTGGTGGGCAGCGATCCCATTGCTGAGCTCCTGCGGAAATGTTTCATCTTCAAGATTGTGCCCATGCTTAATCCTGATGGAGTCATCAATGGCAAGTGAGTTGGGACGCATGCTTATTCTGGGGTTTGCCTGTATACCCAGCAGGTCTCATCTTCAATGCTCCTGCTGGGACAATTCCCTTTGCCCCGTGTTTTATTCATCCTTTTATCAATCCTGCATGGAAAACGTAAATCTGAGACGTTTGGCCTGGTGTGCTGTCCTGCATTTGTCAGGTGCATGTGGTTCTGTACTGTCTGTGGCCAGGAGATCTCTCAATTCCCTGGAAGGAGAGTTAGTGGTGCTGGAGACACAGGATCTTTGCTGACAAATGGAGGTTTGTCCATTCTGCTAAAGCAGCAGGGCAGAATACATCTGCAAAGCAGATATGCTTGGGAAAACTGCTTGTAATTAATGCTTTGTATAACCTGGTGGAGGGAGGATGAATAAGGATTTCCCAAATTTTCACAGAAATATTTCTGTATAGTGAACCTTCCTCCTTTCCCCACCTTCTTTTCAGTCTTCCTTCCCACACGTTTCCTAAGAGATGCTGAATCTGATCTTGGAAAAATATTGATTCCTTTTTGCGTTCTTTACCTTATTCCCTCCCTATCCACCCACGCTAACTTCCCTCTCCCTGTACACGACTGGAAAAGGTACAACTCTTTCCTAATATTTTGAGCTGAGTAAATATTGTTGTGGGAAACCTCGAAGAGGGCACTAAGCTAAGATAGGATTGAACTTTGCTGGAAAATAGATGTGAGAAGGCTGGGAAAGGAATGGTTTTGAATTAATGGAATCTCTAAGAGAGAGGTTGTGCAGAAGTCGTGTGCTGCTCTTTGACAGATGCTCTATGAGTCTGTCCCCATATTTTCTGCAGAAGTTCTGCACCTAAATTGCCACAAGCTTGCCAAAAGTAGTTGGGTAGGCATAATGTGGAAGGCAAAGCATACTTGGATAAAAAAGAGCATTTTCTAAATTGTGAAAAGCTCAACCCTCACATACACTGTCTGTGCTCTGAGATGCACATTGTAAGGTGGCAAGAATGTGTGCACTGATGCTTTCCTTAGGACCTCAGAGATGACAAAGATGCAAGTTCTGTGAACACGTGTACTGGAATACTTGGTGGCTCTGGGAGGTGCATATGAAGTGTGAGCTGATTTTGCTCAAGTGAAGCAGAGATTTTTACAGCTCTTTTCTGCTTTTGGTGCCTCAGGTGTTGCTTCTGTTGCTTTCCACTGAGAGGGCAGTGATGGATTTGAGATCTTAGGGTACCAAATGTGGCTAGAGCCTGCATAGCACGATATAAAATATGAGCTGCAGTATTTCTTAGCTCTCATTTCTGTGAATTGTTCCTTGGTGGAACAACCAGAAATGGTGTCTGGCCCTGCACCACACACTTGTCTGAGTTTCTCTCTGCTTTGGGAGGTGCCCCAGTTTCATCCAAGGCCCTTTGTGCTGTGCTGATGTGACAGCCCATCCTTGGCTCTTCTCCTGTGATAAACATTCCCCTGCAGACAGCTGCACCCCAGGACTCTCCCTTCTGACAGCACTTCCAGTGCAGGATTGTTTATTCCTTCCTTTATCAGCCAGGGCTGCTGGGCCCCCTGAGTTATTAGCTCTATTCACTCATTGTCAGTGTTGCCTCCTTCGTAAATATGCCCCCATATGTCTCTGCTCCCGAGGAATATGCTTTCTTTTCTATTTACTGCTTTTCCCAGGCCCCCACCTCCTCATCGCTCTCTCCACCCAACGGCCCAATAACAGCCAAGGAGATAAATAAGCTACATAACTCTTCCCAGCTATTATTTTTTGTTGTTGTTGTTGCCCTGCATGGTAATATATATAATAACAAGGAAACAAATCTTATTACTAAAGTAATTACAATAAATAAAAAGCTGAAAGGGGAGATGAAGGAAGGGTCTGTCAGGGGAGTGATTGCAGTAGGATTTTTTAAAATTTAATTTACTCGAGATGTTCTCTGCCACTTTGCTGATACCCTGCTGAGGGGGGCTGTGACTAATTAGCAGCCAGCTGTTGTTTTAACACCCTCACCTAATTTATAGTGTGCCTGAGCCTCTAAAACAGGAGCCTGTGTGATATCATTGTCTGTGGGACTCAGCACCAGCCTTGTGTCAGTAGTTGGCTTTATTGCTTGGTGCTTCTGTTTCTCAGAAGCTGTATAGCTGAAATTTTGTGTGCTTTGCTACAATTCCTTTTATCTAGAGCATATCCAATGTGCTTTCAGGAGTTTGACCCAGAGAGGGAACACAATTTGCTACTTATAACTGCTTGTCCCAGTGTCCAGCCTAATAACTGACAAACACAACAGCTGCCTTTTAACTAAGAAGTCTGGTGTGGACAGGATCTAGGGTTTGTTTAAATTCGGGGGCCTCATTCTCCTCTTGGCATGTTTCTCATGGAAGTACCACGTTGTTCTTGCTAATAGAATGGAGATTGCAATATCATCCGTCTTCTAAATGGTGGCGAAATCTAATTAGTTAATGGCCATATTAAAAATTGGAAGGATCCAAAGAATTGTTCCGTGTTTCATCACTCTCCCAGTTGCCAATTGCCAAAGCACGTGCAGTCTTTGTAAGCTCTTAAAAAATAAAGGCGCCCAATGAGTTGTGTGTGTGTCCCTGTGTTCTTTCCTGTACAATTTATTCTGGTGATGCAAGGTCACCTGGAAATTTTACTACAAAAATCACTGGGTGTGGGGCTCAGTGATGCTACTGCATTGGACTACTAAACACTTCAGCTTCTAGCCTTGGGAGCTATTTTATTTTGGATAGGTTCTACCTTGCATTTTCAAGTTGGCATGAATATTAGATATGAACAAGTTGTTCCACAGGCTCAGAAAGGAATCCCTTTGTTCTGGATTCGTGTCTGTTTTCCTAACTGATAATGTGAGTTTGTAATCAGATGTGTGCACTCCTTTGAAGACATTTTCAGGAGCCAGGAGACTGGCGTACAAAGCTAGCTTTTAGTGAAGTTAATGAGATGATTGAATTATATTATAATTCTTGTTAGCTTGATTGTGTGTCATTATCCCTTTTGTTTGTTATTATGCTTACTTGAGTCCCATTTGTGGGATATTATTCCCATCACAATTGTGCCCGTGCTGGGCTCTGTAGAGAGACAGGCAAGGAGCAGCTGGTGCCTTGTTAGGGACTGGTGCATTAGTGCCACAGGCTGTGCAGTGGGATTGGTGGGAATTAAAAGAATGCTGGGCTGTTGGCTCCCATGCAGCCTGACCCAGCATGATCTCAGCCCTGGCCACATGAGGCACTTCATGGAGCACTGAGCTTTGTAGTTGCAGCTCTTCTTCAGGATTACATCCTGGCACAGGGAAAGTATCCTGCAATAACTTCCACAACCACTGGATGAGATATTATGAGGGATACCTAAGTATCATCAGTACAGGAATTGGAGAAATGTATTAAAAATCAGGAGTCTCTTTATACCTTCTTGGGATTCCCAGGACATATATGCAAACCCTGGCCCAGCTGGCTGCATAAGCAAATTTACACTGAGATGTAATTGCTGCTGAACTTGGATGGTACCTTGTAGCTGACTATGGTAGACATCAAACACTGATATCAAAGCTGAATACTTTGGAGTTGAGCTAATATCACAAGTAAAGGGGCTCTTTTGGCCACCCATCTCAAGATCAAGTCTGTTTACCTGAGTTAAAGCCTGTTGGAAGCTACAGATGCAGAGATGGAGTTGTTATTCATAGAATGGGAAACGAGAAGTCCACAAAATGAAATTGTAAAAACTTCACTTTTATAGATGCAATGAAGAATGTCCAGTATTTTACTGCAATATCCACACTACCTGGAAAGTTGAAATTGCCTGGGAATGAAGGTTATTGTCTCTTGTAATATACCTTCATATATTACCCAGTGAAATAGATCAGGCAGTATTTCTTTTGCCATGAAAACTGGACATCTCTGGAGTTCCAAGTGACATTTCTCATTTTATGTGGCTATTTGGCCCTTTTGAGTATTAAAACACATAATATTTTTGTGAAATATGCACTGAAAATTTTGAAAGCTTATGAACAAAAAAATCAGAAGCTTAGGTTTGCAAGTGTAAAGCTGATTTTCTATGAGTTTGTTTTTAAAAAATTCTATGCTGGGTTAGCTTTGTGTTTTGGTTAATGTTGTTCTTTAATATTCTTGTTTATTTATGTATTTTTCTCTCGCTTTTCCCCTTCCCTCTCTTTGGAATCTGTTACTCAAATGTAGCATTAAAAGCTGGTGAAGTACTGTGATAGGAGAGGGGATGTAAAATGACCTTGTGTTGGGGAAACAGACTGGCAAGTGGAAATGGTGTTTGTAGAAAAGTGATCAAGAGCCTTATCTACAAAAATAAGCTTCATTTGAGAGCTTATGTTTTCAAAATTGCTGTGCAAAAATGTACCTACAGAGGTCCAGCTGAAGTTGAATTGTTTACCTGTGCACATGGCTTGTGTGATTGCGCATGCAATTGGGTAATTACACGGGCAAAATTTGCTCCAGTGGTTTCAGCAAATTGCCATCCTAATTTTATAAACCCAGCTGAATGTCCCACAGAAGCATCAAGAACATAAAAACCAGAAAATTGAGTCAATACTGCAATGAGAGAGTGAGAAATCAAAACCTCTTCTGCAGCCTAAAGGGCAGCACTGCTGGGAGTCAGGAAAAAGGGGCAGCACAGCTTCAACGCTTCAAAGTAGCTCTGAGTCTTGGAGGGGTACAAAAAACTGAAGGGCTCTTGAAGTTGTAGAGCTGAGGGGAGAAAATAAAGAAGCAGAGGGGGGCATTGGCAGGGAAAAGCGCTCCAGTGGTGGTGCACCTTGGGTCTGTGCACACTGCACCACTCTGAAGTTAGTGTTTGAACACATCTTCCCTCCATGATCTCATAACCTTGGTAGGCACTCTCAGGTGACTGTGCTGGTGCTTTTCTGCATGGAAATAGGGGTGATTTATGATGTGAAATTCTTTGGAAATTATGCCATATTCAGAGTTGTGCAGAAGTGAGAAACTTTTCCATAGAGTTTTAGAACTGGCTTATTGAATTTCACCTGTGGATGTATCCTTATATAAAATTGTTACGTGTTGCATTATATCCCACAGGATCCTTTACTGTCTGGAGAAGCAGGACACAGACAAGTTGTAGTGAACAATGTAGTCTAGTACTAATTCACCTTTTTCATTGCTTTTGTTTGTCTGCCATAAATAGCAAAGAAGTAACAACTCATATTAGTTGGAGAAGAACTGCTACATTCTATTCTGTGTGTGTATATATGTATATTTCAGAGAGTGCTAATTAGAAAAAGGATTTATTGCTAAATATACACACATAACAATCCATAATCAGGTCAGTATCTTCATGTAATGCTGTTTTGTAGGGAGGACTTTTTTAAGTTACCAGGCAGTTACAAGGTGTGAGTGCAAGAACTTTTTCCAGGTGCATCCCGTGGCAGCATCTCTAGTAGTAGTTTCTTTCTCTGTTTCACATGTTGGCCCATTTTTCTCCCAAAATGTTCATAATTTCAGCTTTTGAAGGAGAGGGAAGTACCAGTCCTCCCAAGGACCCTGGCTCTCATGGATCACTGTCTGAAGCAGAAGTTTGGTTCTCAGTTCTAGTTCTGGTCTGTGGTGTCTTCTGCCAGCAGTAGCAGGAATGACATTAATGAAAACTTATTTCTTGAGGAACATTTCCTGTATTCATTGTCTGTTAGATAACAAAAGGTCATTAGCATAAAAACAAAAGGCAAAGATTTAAAAAGTGATGATTTTTCTGTCTTCCCTCTAACAGTTATGGCACATAAGAGGGTGTAAAGTGCATAGCAGCTGAACACTCATAAACTATTTTTATACCATTCAGAAATGAGAAGAACCAGGGAAAGAGGCTTTATGTAGCCATGTAGTTTATTGCACTAATCAGTCACTTCTACAATGCACTATCATGACTTGAAGTCCTTGCTCCAGTAATGTGAAAAAAAATTGGTGATCTCCCATCCAATTTTTTAATAGATCTTGGTCTATATAATTTAAATCTCTAGCACCTCGTTTGAGTAGCAGTGAATTCTATGCTTAGATGGGTATAATGTTAGCCAATACAGGTCTGGATTACATCTGTGAGAGCAGAGAAGTGACACGAGGTCTGAATGTGAAGTAGAAGGAGCTGTGGGAGATTAAGATGAAGCTATATTTCTTATGGATATTTTTAGATGACAAAAATAACATCTTTGGGGTTAGACTGNATGACAAAAATAACATCTTTGGGGTTAGACTGAGATGTCTAGAAAGGCAGCTGACACTGTGTGTTGAACCATCTGCATGGAATAGCCAAACCAAAGTCTGCAGATTTATTGACCAAATGTCCTTCTGTAAATCCATGTAGAGGAGGAATGTAGCAACCCAAAGATGGTGGGAGAACAGCTGTTTTTCCCTCCAGAACATGCATGTTACACAAAAGAGAGTTTACTTTTGAATAACTTTGTTGTCTGGTCTTGTGCATGTGCTGGATTTCAGGTGGAGAACAGCTAAGTGT
>WAAG01065252.1:0-20120 GCA_013390105.1 Tichodroma muraria | reverse complement strand
CACCTGAAATCCATTTGAACGATGTTAACTGTAGATCCTAGGTTCATCTTGACTGCACAGCTCTGCTCAGCAAGAAAGAGTCTCTCATTAAGAGAGACATTAATATAGATGTGGGAGATGGGAACAGAGCAAAAGTTTCTCAAAAAAAGAACAAAAATACCATGTGAGGAAAATAAAAAAGTAGAAACTGAAGACATAGTATAAAGTAACCAGGGAGTATGGAAAAGTAAAGGAATAAAGGAAAGGTCAAAAATTAACTTGAAAAATTCTGGTAAAATATACCACAGGTTGCCTGTCATTTGGGGTCAGAGAAATGTTCCAGTAGCTTATAGATGGACTGATAGGCAATCTTATGAACTTTGATAACTTGAAAAGTGGAATTTAATGAATAAACTCAGAACAGATATTAATCTTTGAGTTTAGGAGAATGTTATAAGCTTAAAACAGCTTGAGGATTACAGATCCTCAAACTTGCTTAGATGTATACAAACTTCTCAGAGGTTGTATAGCAATCCTAATTATCCTAATCTAAGACAAATTGTTGTCTTAAACTTTAGGGAGTAACCTCATCAAGGAAGGGCGGTGTGCTCTTACTGCTGCTCATCATGGCCTTGCGGAGGGAGAAGGAGGCTGGTAGACCTCTGTGTGGTAAATGCAGTGGTGGTAGTTGTTACATAAGATAATTCCATTTTGTTGCACCGTCAAAATATAAAAAAGCAAATATGACAGAATGTATCTACAACTGTGCAATGTGTTTTCACCCCATGGGACAGATGAGAACAGGTGGAAGGATATGAATGTTAAAATAACAGTAGGAGAGGAGCCAGATCAACGCTAGTGCTCATAACTGTGGCTGTGGCTATAAAATCAAATTAGTGTGGGGTGAGTTCATTATAAATTCAGTGCTGGTTACTGCCTCAGTACATGTTTTTGACCTATGGGCAATCTGAAGTAGTGCAAGGTGGTTCTCATACACCAGAAGTGCCTATCAGGGAAATTCCCAAGAGCACCTGCTGGCCTGCAAATTCATGAGCTCCTCTGTCTTGTGCATATGTCCTTATCATGGCAGAGAATAAAATAGGCCTGGCATTTGAATATTGTGCATGAATTGAATGGGCAGATATGTTTCAAATGATGTTTTACAACACAGCTCTGCTGTGACTGCACCGTCTCATTTTATTCTTTAAAATTGTGAATCAACACTAAATTTCAAATGCAAACTAGGCAATAAGGCTGGTTGGTGTATATTTGTCTGTCAAAAATTGTTAAGCTTTGGTCCAGCTCTTATTTTGTGCCCAGAAGTAACTTTGTAGACAAAAATTAAAGCATGCAAATACCTGTTTGATCTAAGACTGCAGTAGGCAATTAGGTATCTTTGGAAAAAATAGTCTGTAACTATTTCCTGGAGGAGAGGAGGGAAAGAGAGAGGGGTTTAGAAAGTAAGAAGTTACTGTTTTATATTATACTATCCCTGCATTCAGAAAATTTATTCACATTGTAAATTCGACCTGCACTGGGATCATGATCAGAAGATCTCTTGTTTTATCCCTGGACAAGTAGATTGTGTTGCCTCACGACTTTCAGAGATTTTTGTCCTTTCTGATGGTTTGCCTAGGGATTCCTAGGGTGAATAAAGATACTGCTAGTGTGATCTTGTTACCTAAAGCGCATTGAAAGGTCTTAAATACAATCATTGTAAGTTTTTGACAAATGTCATAATTTAAATATAAAGGCACGAAGGAATAAATTTTCAAAGCATTGCCTGGAGGATTGGCAATATTTCTTTCTTTGTAGTGAGGAGAGTAGTGTATTTTAGACTTTGTCCTGTATTTGAAAGAGCTCAGTAGATGAGATCTGAGGGCCTTTGAGTTTAGAAAACTTTGTTTTGGGAGGTCTAGGTTTAACTTTAAAAGCTGTGCATAGCCCTCAAAGCCTGGTCTGCATATTCAGTTTCCCTGTCATTTCAAGGTGAGAAGAACATTTTTTTGCTTGCAGGCTTTTCATTAAAGTTGAAGAGAAATCATGAGAACAATCAGCTCTCCTGATGGTTTGAATTTCTTTTGGTAACAATTCATGTAAATAGCTGTGCATATGCAAGCTAGACATAGCTTTAGGGCTGCTGTTAAATTGTCAGTGTATATGCCAGTTGCGTTAAAATTGGACAGCTCTGACTTATGTGCAGCACTGTTAGTTGTAGGAGTAACATTTAGAAATACTATTTTTTCTGGAAGTAAAAGTGGGTTGACTGTGACTGGGATTTGGGGTGGGGGGGAGTCGTGGAACTCACAGGAAACCAAAACTCTTTATTTCTTATGAACTCTTTCCAGCTCAGGATTGCTCTTAGATTAATACCCAAACAACTAAGCAATGTCTTTTAGCAGTTATGTTAGCCTCTCTTTGAAGCGGGTGAGCCTTCAGTCTTTCAGATCTAGAATCACAAACTGTCTTGGTTTGGAAGGCCCCCCAAAGATCATCTAGACTCTCCTGTGTTGAGCAGGGGCACCTTCCACTAGACCAGGTTGCTCAAAGCCCCATCCAATCTGTCTTCGAACACTTCCATGTATGGGGCATCCACAGGTTCTCTGGGCAACCTGTGCCAGTGCCTCATCACTCTCTGAGTAAAGAAGTTCCTCCTAATATCTAATCAAAACCTACTCTCTGCTTCAGTGAGATCTCTTGGTGTGCCCTTGACTGATTAGGAGTGAGGTTTGCTACTGCCTCTTTTCATTTGGTTTAAAGCAGAGCTACTGGAATGCAGGTCCTCGCTATTTGAGAAGACAGTAATACAAAATAAGCTGAGCCCCATTTACCTGAACACTGGGGACCATAATAGAAATAAAAAATATTTCTTCACCCAACCCACCAAGTGCAAGAGGTACTTGCAAATCGCTGAATGGATCAAGGGCTTCCCATGTGAACACTGCACACAGAGCAAGGATAAGGTGCTATTGGAATGAGACAGTGAAAAACAATGTTGATTGCACAAAATACATGTGTTAAAGCAGCAGTCAGAGTCGTTTGTCCCTGTTTCCCATGGTGATCTTTACAGTGAAGGTGTAAATTTAATAGAATTTTAAGAAAATTTCCCGCTCACATTTATGCGTTTAAGCCATTTTAAGATAGTGTGTGTGGAATTACCTGGGCCAGTAATAAGCACCTAAGACCTAATCTGGGGACGGGAAACAGACCCAACAGAGCAGGCTGGGAGGGAAGCAGAAAGTCAGTATTGTTCTTTGATGGTTCTGAAAAGGTGTGGATAGGAAGATTTTAAGAAAATATGAGTTTAAAAAGGTGCTTTAACAGTGCTTTCAAATTCATAAGGTCTCTGTACTTACCTTCTGAAAATCTGTGGTGCAGAGGATCAGGGTAAAAGAGGTGTTGAAATCCTTTGGAATAAACAAATAAAAAGACTGAAAGGTGAAGTAGTCCTGTGTTTAAAACAGGAGTTGTTTATTGCGATGTTGTATCCTCAAAGCAGCTGTTCACAATAGCTTGTTGCACCAGTTCTACAAGATTGTCTGAAAGAAAAATCAAGATATGAAGCTTCCTGTTTGCTTGCCAAGGTTTGTTTCACACAAGAGTCCTGCATCTTTGCACCCTGTTCTGGGAGCCTTTTGCTTTGAGAAGGAGTTCTCTTTTTCTCTCTTGATCCGGAATAAATCCCATTCAAGCCCAAAATAAAGGGGAAAGATATCTTTCCTTCATTTTATTTTTTTTTCCCTTTCAGGTGCTGGGAGTTAGAGGGAAGGGAGAAATGCTAGACATTGAGAGATGTTAAGAGCAGGCTTTAGAGCACGTTTAGCTATAATCGTTCCTATACACTCATGCATCTCTATCCTTTTATTAGCAGCCCTTCATGAAACATGGAGATTAGCACTAGTCATGTGGAAGTGTTTAAAAATTCAGCAGTGACAATAGGAAGTGTCAGACAGTAATGGAATAAGTATGACAAAATTACAAAGACAGCAGCTATTCATTAATAAATTAGAAACTCATAGGGTTTTTTAAAACTGAAGGTGTCTAACTTGGAAATGATACTCTTCTGGATGCAACTTTATAATTTCCCTTTCACTCTGTTTGGTGGGAAAAAAACAACCCCGTTTTAATCATAGACTGGATCATTTGTTAATGCTCCCCACTGCACATTCAGAAGTAAATTTAGTATGAGGAACTGCAGGCACAGCCACTTCCAAGGGACAGGTGGGGACCCGTGATGAGTAACCGTGGACGTGGAGCTGGGAAGATGGGCAGAGGAAAAGGGCGTGCAGTAAGGCGGGCTCACAGCGCCTTCTCACGCTCTCGGCTTACCGAAAACAGTAGTGTCACACTTGGGGTAGCCAAAACGTGGCATAAGAAAGGAAGTGCCACAGCTGGGTAATTTTGGTGGCGTGACCAGGAGGTTTGGGGTGCCGTTTCCTTGATGCTCAGCCCAGCACCTCAGTGCTCTGCATGGGATTCCCTGGCACGGGGCTGTGACTCAGGGCTTGGCAGGGGACAGGCCTGCCTCCCCCTCCTTCTCGGGCCACTGCACACAGAACACCACCCAGATCTCTGCGTTCATGTTTTCCATTTAAAAGCATTCAGGGCCACCCAGTGCTTTGAGTGAGCAGCTGTGGTAGTGGGTCTCACATTGGCCAGAATGGAGCATGTTCTCAGTTACCCACATTAAATATGGGTGGCCACGGGGCTCTCAGGGAAGCACTTTCTTGCTATCTGGAGGTGGCACCTATTGTCTGCTCTTCAAGCTTTGCTGCTTGAAATGCAGCTTGAAATGCTGCTTGAAAAAAGCTTGAAATGCTTTTCTTCTGCTTCCTCTGTCTGCAGATTTGTGTGTTCAATGGTCTTGAGAAACCTCATGGCAGAAAAACCTTTTGAATCTGCTGCTCTGGTATAGAGGGACCAGTTTAATGAGAAACACTTCTCTTTAAAAAGATTTTATTAAATAAGGTCCCTTGTTCCTTTCTCCATTCCCTGTCCCATTTGTTCCCTCTTCTTTCCCAGCTGAGGACTATAGGTGACTCTTGGATGTAATATATATTTTCTGATCTGAATATACTATTTCTCTGAAGGCTAAGTCCCCTGTTCTTCCATACAAGAATGCCTTTTCTTATTAATTTATTTTTTTTATGAACTGAGCTTATTAACCTGCCTTTCATTTTGTTTAAACTGTAATTATAATGTATGAAGAATTTGACTTGAGGTGACTTGACTTGACTTTGACTTGACTTGCCCTTCTGGATCTTTTGTAGGGTCTGCCTTAACAGCACGTATCAAGAGCACTGAAACATTGATTTTTATTTTTTTTAAAGAAAGACTCAGGTCATTTCACAGGAGGCAATCAGAGCCTTTGAATGAGGAACCCAGGAATGCCTTCTACCCTGGGGAGAAGATTTGTGCAGCCATGGCAGCTACCTGTGGTAGGAAATGCAAAGAATGAGTTCAGATCACAATGAGCTCTAGCAAAGTCCTCACATTCCTAGTCTCCAAATAGCTATTTTATGGTTTAAATTTTCTTCCCCTCCTTTATGGAAAATTGGTGAAGAAGGTAGAGGGAAGTGACATCATTTGTGACCCTAACTGAAACATTACTAGGGTAAAGTGAAAGATGTTCTGTGTAACCCATGAAGACAAATGTGGTGGGAGCCCAGGTAAGATGCTGGAGTTTAGAAATCTGAGGTAGCCAACTTGAAAATGATAATTCACCAGCAGTATTTGCAGGAGGCTTTACTTATGTGGCGTAATTTGGTTTTGGTTTGGTTTTTTTGTGGTTGTTTTGTTATTCTTTTGTTTGGGGTTATTTTGCAGTTGTTTTCCTAATTTATTTTTAAATTTCAAGCTATCTTTCAGTTATGATGTGATCAGCTGTGACTCAGCTTTTGTTTTCTTGGTACTATCTTTGTAGCCGTTGTCTGTGAAGAATAATACTGAAAGCAGAAACTGTGTGTATTATATTGCTGAATTCTCCTCCAATGCAAATATGGAGTTGAGAGAATTATTTTAAACACCACCATTTTTAAGCAAGCTTGATTGTTGATAGCTGTGTCTGTGATACAGATGGATCAAAAGATGGTAATTTACACTCTTTTAATTTAGTTATTCAGAGGTATGGTTGGGGTTCCCCCCCCTTTTTTTTTTTTTTATTTTTTTATTTTCTTTTGTGTTGAGCTATCTGATAATCTCTGCTTCTTCCTCTTTACACTGCATTGCCCAGAGCCTGCTTTCTGCTTTTTCCAACCCAGAATTTCTATATTGAAAGGTCAGGCTTGGTGTATTTGCCATTATAATCTCCTTCTTTCCCTGTTTTTAATCTCCGCATCATAGAGGTTTTAAAAGCAAGAGTGATGTTTTGCTGATGAGAGAGCAAAAAAGGAGACATGTATATTTAGATATATCCCCCAGAGTGGGCTGTCCAAGGATGCTAAGTACGAATTTTTTCACTCAGGGGGTCAGAGTTAGAGGAGGGCTGAGTGGGTGCCGATTTCTCAGCAGCACCTGTTGGTCTTTGCTCCACTCCACGGCTGAGGGTATTGTGAGGCAATGCAAAGTTTAAAGGGAGAAGATGTCTGCCTTTTCTGTAACAGACTGAACGTGGCCTTTCCTGATGCCTGTGTCTTCCCAGATGCAGCCAAACCAAGTCTGGTGAGCAGCTCTGGAGCAGCCTGCTGTTTCAGTCGAGCTGTGTCTATGCACTCAAATAGCTTCTGGAATGTGCCTTAATTAATTAAATCGTATAATGTGTGCAAGGGAACCTCCTCCTCTTTCCTTGGATAGTGGCTTGCTCAGCTGATTTCTCATTTAAAAGTCCCAGTAAGACTGATTCTTTTGATGCTATTCTCTCTCTTTCCCTTGTGCAGGGTAAGCCAGATTCATTATAAAGGCAGCGTAGCCAGGCAATTTCTTAGCTGTGGGTAAATAGCGGGACCTTTGAGCTGAGCCATTCCAGATGACCTAGGATGAATTGGCCTGCATTCCTAGCGAGGGCACCCCTTTTCCTAAACAGAAGAAAAGCTGCCTCTTAAGCACTCCCACTTGCAACTTGGGGGCAGATGTTTTGCAGTGTTGGTTTTTGCTGTGCTGAAAATATAGCATAAGGTTAGCAAAATATTTAAACTGTAGCATAGTCACAGGCTGAGTGCACAGGGTTTACTCAAGGAGAGTGCTATTTATGGAAGGCATGTGGTTTACTTCCTCCCCCCAAAGTGGGAATGTTTCTCTGGGGTTTGGCATGCTCTTCTATATAGTATGTGAAAGAAGGAGGCCAAGATTTTTGGGAAAATTCAATATATTTACGTCCACTTTCTCATGCCAGTTGTGAGAACTTCCTGACTGTTTTGTGCATTCATATTTTACCCGCTAGGTTTTCAGCAGTGTTTTTAATCTTTTACAGTCAAACTGTGCAATTTTTCTCCCCTTTACAATAGTGGTACATTGATAATCTGAATTAAGTGCAAATTATGGGAGCCGATAAGTAGCAAAATGAGAAAAAAGACATTACAGCTCTTGCAAATGCTTCATTATACTAAACTGCCAATTTTAAAATTCATTTCACTGAGTTTCAAGTGAAATGTTTAAAGGAAATGTGGGTAGCTGGAAAGGTTGCCACACTTCTTAAAAAAAGATTATATGAGGATATGAAATACTTGGTTGTCATTGTGTCAATTATGGCTCGTCAGGCAACATTAGTCTTTGATGTCTGGCATTTGTGGAAGACAGTTATATGAGAGAGCTAAAAACCCTGAAAAGTATGTTTGTTACTTGGCAGGGTTGAGTAAGATATTCAGCTCTGGAAAAAGGTCTTTACAGTCCAATATTGTCAAGGCAGGAAAATATTTTTATAACTCAAGAAAATGGATCAATTTGTTTCCCATCCTGGGGAGTGATTGATCCAGCAGTAGCCAGCCCAAAAAAGGGACTTTGAGAAGAGAAACTTAACTTCCTGAATTTAGCTTGTCTCCAAAGGGGTGTCTCAAGCCCCTTGGCAGGAGTGAGACAGGAAAGTGGTGGAGCTGAGGGATGTCCTTTGCAATGTGGGTTTTCTGCCCTTCCATGAGCTTAGGAAATATTTAGTTATCAAATGTTACACCCATGCTGGAGGTTTGAAACCCTTAGATTTTTGTTCAAACCATTAAGCTCTTTCATCTAATGAAAATCACTTTCTTTTAAAATGCAAAATATTAAACCAAACAATAACTATTTTTTTTCCTAATGACTTTTTTGATCCAAGAGCTTTCGGAGTGCTTAGCCTTGCAACTTCAGATTTATTTATTTATTTATTTATATATTTTTTAAATTGCTTTACAAAATCACAGGATGTTTCTGTGGTGAACATACATCTGTGCTGGCTTTCGCTGAGCTTTGGAAATAGGTCAGGAATTAAAGCTCCGGCTTTGTGGTTCTGAGGAAAGCCCTTAAGAAACTCTCTCAGACATAAGAGGGTAAAGAGGGGTCACTGGAAGTACTGTTTGACCATATATAGATGGCATGCAATCCTGTCTGCAAGCATGTATGACTATACGCAGCCACGTATATGTATGAGCTGCCGAGACTGGTGCTCTTCAATGCCCGCTTAGGACACATTGCTGCAGGAAAAAAAAAACAGGCAGTCAGGGGAAAACACTAAGAGAAACGCTCTGCCTTCACGTGATGGTGGTGGCTCCTCCTTACATGCCTTAAGCTTAGCTCTATGTCCTAAGCTTAGTCTATTGTTTTGTGTACCTCTGTGAAGAAGCCAGCCCCGTGGGCAGCCTGCGTGCGCGGTGTCATTGCCATGGAAACTGGCCCCAAACCTCATTCACGCGTCGCGCCTGGCTGGCGATGGATGGAGGTCAGGCCACTGACTGGCTACTGACGGATGGAGGTCGGGCTCTGACATCTGCACTCTGCCACCCTGAGGTCTTTTGCAAGCCCTGCTAAGAAGGAGGTAGTGGGAGGAGGGACGGTGTCTCGCAGAAGGGAAGAGGGAAAAAATAGTTCAGGGAGCAAAAACGGCCAATGAGATGTGAAAAATCAACCATTTTTTTCCTGCTCTCAGATAGTACTCTCTTGCTGTAGTTTGTTAGTTTTGGGGTTTGCTTTGATTTGAGAATAGTAGTGGAAATGAATAGCTGCTGCAACATTAATGGGAGGTGCTTGAGTCGTTTCTCATTCCCTCAGCCTGGGTCTCAGCAGGGTGGCACGGAGGAGCTCTGGGCGAATGAGGCATGCACTGAATGAGCAGTGTGTGAAGCGCAGAGCTGGAGAACTTGGCATAGGGGTTAAACCTGGACATGATTTCTGTAGGGTTTCCTGAAACATTGAAGAAAAACAAAGTTCAAAGCCTTAGGTAAAAAAAAAAAAAAAAATAGCTAAAGTGAACTGAAATAAAACAAAATCCAGCCTTTGGGGTAAATGGAATTCCCCTGTATTTGTCTTTCCCTACCTGCTAGGAATGTTATGGCAGGATTATCAAATGTGAAGCTTTTTCTTTTCAACATTACAGAAGGGGGAAAATGGGATGAGAAGAGAGGTGTTTAATTTTTTTTTTTCTTCAAGGCATTTTTCCTTTCCTTTGGCATAAGCAACTTCTTCCACCTCTCCTTAAGCCCACTATTTGTTAGACCTGCAGGTGGCTTTTAAACAACCTCATCAGTGTACGTTTTTGACATCCTTAAACATCACTTTCCAGGCATGCTGTGTAGACTGCTTGCCTTCACAATGTGCACGTTTTACATGGTTTCTGTGCCCAGGTTAGGGAGAGCAGCTACTGCTTTCTGACCCTTCTTTCTCCCCTCTTCCCCTTCCAGAGCTTCTGTCTGTACTGAGGATGCAGCACAGCTGGGAGAGCCCCTCAGCCCCTTAATATTTTCACATTTTCAGCTGTTGCGAGGAGGTCTGATTTCTTTGTTGTGAACACTGCTTGAGTGTGTTTTACTGGCAAAAGGTTAGATCATGGCTAAAGGGTTAGAAACCTGAGCATGATACAAACATTGGACAAGTACAGCTTTAAAGGTTCTTTTTCCTCTCTGTGCCTCCTGCTCCTTTTCCTGGGGTTGTTAACCCAAACTAACTGGTATAAGTAAGATGGACATATTAACAAAATCTTTGCTCTACATTTATTTCTACTCCTGCTTTCCAAGCAACCTGTGGGGCCTGTGGGCTACATGCCATTCTGTCAAAATATTTTAAGCATTAAGCCATTTCTTTGGGAGTTGGTATTTATCTGAGAATATACACACTCAATCTGCAAGTGTGGTAAATTTATTTTTATCTTTTGTTACATAAAAATACTTTCATATCTGAGAACTTGCCGTGCATAAATGTGCAATAACACACTAAGACTTGGCCCCTGAAGGGGGCTGGCTGTAGTCAGGTGGTTGTTTAATAACTTGTCAAGGGGAAATTGAGTGCCAGTGCAAGGTGAAGCCTTGAGCTGGCTGGGGAGCTGCACTGTGGCTGCTGTTTCCCTCCTATGTGTTTCCTGCAGCAACTCTGCTCCATATTTCTTCCTGTGGGGAGCACGCCAAGGACACAGTACATGGAGGCAAAAGGGGAGAAGTGAAGCTTGTGCTGCTAACGCTGTTCCTCAGGAGGCTTTTTGCTTGGTCAGTTGGAAGTCAGGAATGATGTGTTTGTGCTCACAAACTGGGATCCTTGTTGGCTTAATTTCAGATCCTGCGTTTCTTGAATGAACCAGGTGCTTGTAACTCCTTTATCTCAGCATCCTCTGTCTCTGCTCATAGGGGTGCAGCACGTGCAGATTTTGAGCTGTGGTCTCTTTGCTGTACCCCTTCATAACTCCTCTGCTTGCCCACAGTTGTACCACTAATGACAATGTAAGGGTGATGACAGTTCTGCAGCATTCCTGATTGTGCATGTGTGCCAAAGCCTACCACAATTGTCCATCCCCTATGATCCCAGGCAGTAGAGAAATTAAATCATTGAGCTGCAATACCACGTGGGTCCAGCTCCAGCATATTCAAGCTGTGTGTGGCTTATTGTCATGTATGTGTGTATGTGTGTAATTGCTAACTGGGTCTTCATGTGGTGGTGCCCTGAAAATGGATTGCTGTCATTTTATCTTTGATTAGTCTCCTCCAATTTAAAAGAATTCTTCCCTTGAGGGAGGTTTTCCTTCATTTATTTTGTTAGTGGATGCTTTTTTTGAATTATAAACTTACTTCTCTGTATAGAGCCTAGAAAAAAAGAAATGTACTGACAAAAAACTAGATTTTCCTGTTAAACATGAGTCTGACAATGTTCAAGTTTAAAAAAGAAAAGAAATAAAAGAAAATCTGAAAGTCAAGTTTGTTTGTGGTCTTTTCTTGCAGATTTTAAAATGCTTCTGCCAAGAGAAATGACCACAGTAGTGTGTGAAGCTATGGAAAAAACAGCTGAATCTTTTTATATGTTGATGTTATAATATCTAGTCCCCTCTTTTGAAAATATAAGTCAGGGGAAATGTGTGCATGGAAGTTCAGAAATAAACACCTGGACTTCTTTTAACATTAAAATATTCAGAATATATAAAGATTACCTCGATAGATATGCTTTGTTCTTTAAATGAATTGGTGAAATTTGGCATGCTTCTTAAAGAGGCCTTTTGCCAGTCTTTTCCCATATTCTTAGCTCATGGCTTTGCATAATGATGTGATCCATGGTGGGCAGGAATCATTCAGCCTAACTATGAATAATGGTAGCATTTGTGGTCAACTGGTCATGACATTCTCATTTGAGCATTTCTCTTTGGGAACTGAGTCTTTGAGTCATGAGACTTGCAGTAATGTCAAAAGGGAGAGCAGCATAGAATCAGGCTGGATGAGGGAGAAAGGGGACACTTGTTTTACAGGGTCCTCTGTGGTGGAGGACGGAATCAAAGACAAAGAAAAAGCCTTGCTTGAAATACTGGTAGCTTTACAATCCTCTCTTTGTAACACTTCCTCCACTCCCAAGTACTTCCCTACTTCTGTGTTTAAATCAATGTATGTCTACAGTTCTGTTCACAAGACTCGCTGGAATCTCAGTGAGGGAAAAACAACCTGCAAGAAAGGAGGTGGTGGGAGTAGAGAGGGACAGGGAAAGCATCAAGGTAAGAGGAATTTATTGGTAGCCTAAATTAAGGAAATGCAGAAAACAGCAGATGATTTTCAAGCATGCTGAAATCGGACATTCTACTCCAGGTTTGGATCCTTCTGGACAGAGGAAGTTGTTGGAGCATGCAGGTCAATATTGGTAAAACTGGGGATCAGGTTTAAACAGAGACACGGTATAAACACTGTCATGCCAGAATGACCTACTTCCATCATGCCTCATCTGTGTCATTTCTATGTCCTGGGTGTTAAGTATATATGAAGGTTAATTACGAAGAGATATATTATTCATTGATAAGTAGAAAGGGATGTGTGAAAAATGCTGAGTTGCCCACTACAACTGAAATAGGCACTTATGGTAGCCATGTATAAAAATAGTCTGGACACTATAGCTTTGATTAAAGTTGGGTTTGAAGTACTGTGATTGTGCTGATTAGATATGTAAAATGTATCTGCTTTCTGTTGAAGCAAAAAATGTTTTTACATTTTTTGTAAAAATGAAGATGAATAAATGGGAATGAAGTATCTGTGATTCCAGGGAGAAGAATTATTAATGTTCCGATGACTTGCAAATTGAAAGTCCTGGAAGTTGGTTGTGGGCTAAGAAAACCACATGTGCTCAGGCTTGGTTTAAATTAAGTCTCTCAGAATTTGTTTGAATGTATGAGTAGGAATCCAAATATTGTGGTGATAGAGGAGCTGACACTCTTTCCATTCTTCAGATGTCATTTTCAGGACACCGGAGATGGTGGAAGAACCAGAAAGCTACAATGCTCTTCCATGGTGTAAACTACTGCTGAAAATCATAAAGAAGAAAAGGAAACTCAATTTGTAGTTTTGAATAAAGTGACATTAAGAGAACATATGCTTCCTTGTCACATGTTACTTAAGAGATTCTGTCAAAATATCCAAGCAACTCCATCTTCAAGGGGGAAAAAAGAAAATTATGTCAAATCTGATAGTCTTCTGATGTGTTCCATTAGTTGTGGATTTCTACAAGGATTCTTCAAGCACAAAATTAATTATTATAAACATCAATGGTCTTATTCAAGATTCCACAAATAAAGTAGCAGAAGCATGTCAAAGTGGTACAGTTTGTGCTGAAATCTAACTATTTTACAGCAGCTGAAAGGGTTGAAGATAACCTTGTTCATCAGAGGTATATTAGAAATTATTAATAACAGCAGCTCTAGTATTTGGCCCATAGTTTTCAGAGCAGTTTGGAAAAGTATTTTCACACAGTATGTGCACAAAATTATTTTTTTTTTTAACTATTTTGGACCAATTGCCCATCCAAAGTAAGCAACAACGTTAGCTGGAGCAGAAGAAACGAAAACCAGATTAAACTGCTAGAATATTTTCTTTCATTTGAGTGACAATGCTTTATAAGAGTTCCAGCTGAAAGTGAAGGCCCACATAGTTTGATTCCATGCAAAAGCAAAGCACAGTGTATGGAGAGAACACAGAGTACACACAGTAAACATTTTACCCGAGAAAGTTGTATAAAGAGTTGTGGGAAAAAGGAAATGCAATAAAGGTGTTGATTCTGTTACAATTAAAATAAAAGTACATGAATTTTGGTTAAATTCCTCTAATATTGCTTTTTATTTGAGAAGAGTGTGAGAAGCCTGATTTTAATTTGAACTAGCGTAAAGGAACTGCATTATTTCAATATGCTTTTACTTTCAGGCTTTTCTAATATGGTAGTCTATGACAAGAGAAGAATCACAGCCTAGAAATAGCAAATGTTCCCTTGATGAACACCACCAAAGTTTTTACTGACACCATGGAACACTTTTCTTAAGCAGAATTTAGCTTCTCAGAATAATATCTGTAATGATGGACGGTAACATTTATATGCACAAAATGGATAATTCCACACTTAGGATGAATTTAGAACTGCTGTAGTGGGTTTTATTTGAAATTCAAATGATTTGCACATGCCTGTGCCATGGCTCAGTGTGATCTCCTCAGCTTTTCAAAGTTAGGTTGCTGAAGATACTGAAGCAAATATTTTGGAAACATACTTCCTAATCATAGAATTCCTTTTTCACTAAGGATGTGGTTTTGATTAATTATTTACTTACTTGTCTTCAAATATATTTACACTTTTCAAAACCTTTTTCTGTTCAGTTTGTGCCCAAACTGCTTGCCCTTGGTACAGCTTCTGCAGAAAGTCTGAGGGAATTGGTAGCTGCAGTTTTGTGCAGCTCCAAAAGATGAAACAACATGAAGGAAACAAGCAAGAGATTTGGTTTTTTATCTCCTTTAATTTTGTGAGTGTACACTGCATTAGAATATCCTCACCAGCAACCCTCCTGCAGTTATCAAATGTCTCAGCTTTGTTTCAGTGCTTAACCAGCTTAAACAGTAAAAGATGTTTTATTGCCTTATATATTCTTCCACCATTTAAGTAAATCACTTCAGTGTTGTATTATAGATGACTGTAAAAAGGAGAGTGTTTTTTTTTTTTCAATTACAGTGACTAGTGGCCAGTAATGCGCACAAACCAGCATATTTGGAGCAAGCAGCAACCTGTCCTGCAGTTGTTTGAGAGAGGGGTATGCACTCATTACCCCATGAGTAATGCAGCAGTCCACGTGCCCTGCTGCTGAGGACCAGCTGGCTGCTGTGTGCTATGAGAGCTGCTTGCCAGCAGGCATGGCTCATTAGGAGCCTAGTTGCAGGATATAACATCTTTGCAGTCAATTAACAATGCTGCTCTTTAGAAAGGTCCAGACCCTTCCTGATTCAGCAAAGCACTTCAGTATATGTTCAAAGTTAAAGCTTGATTAAAGTTTTGTGTAATGAAGATGTGAGGTCTTGTGCTTGAGGTTAAACAGGTAGGCACATTCCCAAATCAGGGCCTGACATGTTATGGCTCTTAGAGGTGTCCAGGAATCTTGAATATCCTGAAATACTGACTGTGCTGATTTCCAAGCTGAGTAAAACCTACAACTGAAAAACAAAACCACACCACGTGACAGTGAAACATGAAGGAAAACCTTTTAAAATCTATATCTGGTCATCATTGATGCTTGACTTGTCAAGGAAATGCTAGCAGACTGTTTACATTTTTGTAACCTTAAATTTAAGAAATGACACAAGCTTAGTCATCTGGAAATGGTGAAAAAATACAGATATTTTGTAAAATGAACTTACTCTTTGAAGAAAGCAGCAATGAGAGTAATTGAATTGTTATGCACTTCCTGACTGTAATATTTCTCACTGGACAGGGTTGTATTTTGTAGTCTGCTTCCTGTGGTCAAAAAAAGGAAAGAGTATTAGGAAAACCAAAATTCAAGCTTTTGCCTTAGCATTTTATGTAACAATGTCAACCACTTTCTCATGCTTATTTTCTGTTGTATGACATCTGCTCAGTTTTTGTAATATTGGACTGATAACTCATTGCAGGAATAGGCAAATGTCTTTGCTCTGGTTCAGTGGGTCAACAGCAGATTCAAAGATAATCTCTCACTGATTGTGAGTTATTTATTAGCATAACCACTCTGTTTCTTGTGGATTTAGTCTAAACACAACACTATGAGACCTAAACTTGGTATTTTCTGTAACAGTATGTTGAATTGTCAGAGCTCACTGCTTCATCTTCTGCAATGACTCATCTTCTTATATCCTCATTAATAAAATGCAAAGTTTCAGCTAACTGCAATGAGTGTAGATTGAAACCTCAAATAATTTTTAAAGCAACTTGTGATTTCTGGTGAAACATCCTATGAATATGGATTGTTCCATACTTCCTCTTATTTACTTTGTCCTGTTATATTTGAACAAGTTGAAATAAGCTTCCTGGTGTGTGTGTCACACCTTACTTGTATGTTTTCAACTTTTGTTTTCAGTCTGATTTGGTTTGGAGTGGTATTTTGCTTTTATTATTTGGACCTGAAGCTTAAAATGAGATAGCCAAGACAAACACATCTCCTGTACAGAGGCTGTCTAGAAGTAGCTGGATTGGTTCACAGCCTGTGAGGGGGGCACAGCATCTCCCGTTGAGGTATGTCATCCATGCCCATGGAGCTAGTTCTAGCTGCCTGGACACCTCTGGTGCTGGGGGTAATGGCTTCTGGCAGCCCACAAGGTAAGGAGTCAGATCCTAGGGTGTCTGCCTCTGCTTCCCACTCAGATTCACTGGATCTGTTCATGGGTAAGACTCAAAGATTTCACATATTATCATGTTCCAGATATGTGGGGGAAATTTTGAGTTTAGTTGGTGCAGTACTTGATCACCTCAGAGATGCAGGCTCTGGAAACAGTGAAATCCAGAGAGCCGAGGCAAACCCTGCTACAAGACCAGCCTCCAAATTCCACATCCATCACAGTCCACCAGAAATCTGATGTTCAGTGACAGCCCTGCCTTTCTTTGCCTTGTCCCAAACTTCTATGTTATTTCAGATGGAGCAGTTTGGGTTCAGTGATAGGTGCCTCTTCAGGTGAAAGCATTTGCAGCAAAATGTCCAGCCCATTCCATGCAGGGAGGTGAGCTTGAGCTGGAAGGTTTCGTCAGAAAACTGACAAACTTTGGAACACTTCAGACTACANACAACTGAAAAACAAAACCACACCACGTGACAGTGAAACATGAAGGAAAACCTTTTAAAATCTATATCTGGTCATCATTGATGCTTGACTTGTCAAGGAAATGCTAGCAGACTGTTTACATTTTTGTAACCTTAAATTTAAGAAATGACACAAGCTTAGTCATCTGGAAATGGTGAAAAAATACAGATATTTTGTAAAATGAACTTACTCTTTGAAGAAAGCAGCAATGAGAGTAATTGAATTGTTATGCACTTCCTGACTGTAATATTTCTCACTGGACAGGGTTGTATTTTGTAGTCTGCTTCCTGTGGTCAAAAAAAGGAAAGAGTATTAGGAAAACCAAAATTCAAGCTTTTGCCTTAGCATTTTATGTAACAATGTCAACCACTTTCTCATGCTTATTTTCTGTTGTATGACATCTGCTCAGTTTTTGTAATATTGGACTGATAACTCATTGCAGGAATAGGCAAATGTCTTTGCTCTGGTTCAGTGGGTCAACAGCAGATTCAAAGATAATCTCTCACTGATTGTGAGTTATTTATTAGCATAACCACTCTGTTTCTTGTGGATTTAGTCTAAACACAACACTATGAGACCTAAACTTGGTATTTTCTGTAACAGTATGTTGAATTGTCAGAGCTCACTGCTTCATCTTCTGCAATGACTCATCTTCTTATATCCTCATTAATAAAATGCAAAGTTTCAGCTAACTGCAATGAGTGTAGATTGAAACCTCAAATAATTTTTAAAGCAACTTGTGATTTCTGGTGAAACATCCTATGAATATGGATTGTTCCATACTTCCTCTTATTTACTTTGTCCTGTTATATTTGAACAAGTTGAAATAAGCTTCCTGGTGTGTGTGTCACACCTTACTTGTATGTTTTCAACTTTTGTTTTCAGTCTGATTTGGTTTGGAGTGGTATTTTGCTTTTATTATTTGGACCTGAAGCTTAAAATGAGATAGCCAAGACAAACACATCTCCTGTACAGAGGCTGTCTAGAAGTAGCTGGATTGGTTCACAGCCTGTGAGGGGGGCACAGCATCTCCCGTTGAGGTATGTCATCCATGCCCATGGAGCTAGTTCTAGCTGCCTGGACACCTCTGGTGCTGGGGGTAATGGCTTCTGGCAGCCCACAAGGTAAGGAGTCAGATCCTAGGGTGTCTGCCTCTGCTTCCCACTCAGATTCACTGGATCTGTTCATGGGTAAGACTCAAAGATTTCACATATTATCATGTTCCAGATATGTGGGGGAAATTTTGAGTTTAGTTGGTGCAGTACTTGATCACCTCAGAGATGCAGGCTCTGGAAACAGTGAAATCCAGAGAGCCGAGGCAAACCCTGCTACAAGACCAGCCTCCAAATTCCACATCCATCACAGTCCACCAGAAATCTGATGTTCAGTGACAGCCCTGCCTTTCTTTGCCTTGTCCCAAACTTCTATGTTATTNTGGTAACTCTGAGTATATAGACAGGGGTGTGGAAACAACACTATGTGTAGAGGTATTCATTTTTCAACTGTGAGAAAGGCATGTCTGCAACCTAACTGTACTTGCTTCAGCTGAAATAAACACTTTTNGTCCAGCCCCTTCCATGCAGGGAGGTGAGCTTGAGCTGGAAGGTTTCGTCAGAAAACTGACAAACTTTGGAACACTTCAGACTACATGTGAACTTTGCCACTGATTAAATGTAAATAATCCTGCTCAGGCTCTAACAGCTGACTTGAAGCAGAGATTTTGAAAAGAAAGAACTTGGATCACAATTTTATGGCTATCTCTAAAATATTTTATTGCTGGTTTATGAAACCAGAGTGTAAATTATGGGGTTTTAAAGAGTTGTATTGTGAAGGTTTTGTCTTTTGCTTATGTAAAAAACATAAATACTACTGTTTTGTTTTCAGGGAAATTAAATACATATTTTTTAAAGTGCTGTTTAGGAAGTTAAGTGGGTTAGTAAGAACACCTTACTCGTTTTTTATGTGTAGGTACTGTATTTTTATGAGTTGGTACTAAATAATTATTTTCGGTCAACTGACGTAGGTCAAACAATTGAAAAGAAGGAGAGGGGAATAAGCATGTGTTGTGTGTTTGCAAATACCACTACAATAGAAATAGTGTGTCTAACACCATGTGGATCAGAGAAGAAATGTCTTCTATTACATGAACTGATGCAGAAAAATATCTTTTGGAAGCACAAGCCATTTCTCAGGTCTGAAACAAACCTTATATAGATTGTGTGTAAATAGAATTGGCTTATACTGTGTGCATACACACGTACACTTGTGTCTACATGCACAGGTACTTCTTCTGTACCTTCTGATAGACGTTCTGTAGATGTAAAAACAGCTACCATATTGTCTCATTTGCATTGAAACTGTATGGGCATGTTATCCATTTTTAGAAAAGAAATTGCAACAAATGAAAATGTTTAGTTTCCTACTACATTTTTAAAGCTAACTTAAACCCATGCAATTCAAGAAATGTGTTGTATTTTGGATACAAGAGTTTAAAGATCAGTTCCTTCTGGATGTGACTTCATCAAGATTCATCATTAGCTTACTCTGGCCTTTATCTCTTGGGGTTTATATCCAGTATTCCTTCAGATTTTGTTCCATCCTATGTCAAGATGACTCACTGTTTTTTCCTTCCACTGTCTCATGCTGAGTGACCATGGGCAGAAAAAATGTTTTCAGCTGCTCCTTTTAGTTAATGCTCTTGTTCCAGTAGGCTCACTGAGCAAAGTTTTTCAAAAGTTATGAAACACTTATGTCTGTGGACTCCATGTTATTCTCCTATGCCCAACCTTTGCACCAATTTCCTGTTCAAGCTCTGGGAAAAATGCTGGTTTATATCTATTGGGATGAAACTGAGGTGTGATTCTCCCGTTCTTGAAGACTGGAAGGACTGGGAGGGAACATGAGTAGCCATAGTGGTGTGAAATACCTGTTTTTAATGGTCCTAATTATTATTGTTCAAATCTCTTGTATGTAATGTCTCTATTCTCTTAGGAGATTCAGATGGATCACTCTTTACCAGCTGTCAAGGCCATACAGCTGTACAGTCCCTGCTCTCAGAAACATCCTCAGTGTCCTTGTGATGGGGAGTCTTGAAAGAGCTGTGCAGATCAAGCTTCACATTACCTCTGCACTTCAGGCTCTCTGTGCTGTAAGTACATTTGCTGTAGTTGCTTGGCATGTCCAAGTTGGACGTTGTAAAGGGGAGTGCTTTGACTTAACTTCTGTAAAACTTACCATGATTTTGATGATTTTAGGGTTTTTAGGTGGATGAAGCTATGTACGTGCCTCAAATAAATATGAAAGTTGCTTTTATTTTGATTTATTAGTCCCTGTAATCACCACAAGTTTCCAATGATTGTAGGGTAAATGGGTATTTTTCCTCTAGTGCAATTACAAGCATGCTGTAAACAACACAGAGGCTATATTTTACAGGCAGCATCTGATAAAAGTAATTCTGTTGCTGCTGATCCTAACAAGAAA
>WAAG01065230.1:5000-29497 GCA_013390105.1 Tichodroma muraria | reverse complement strand
TGTTCAGAATTTTGGCAAGTTAGAAATAATCATGGCTGACATTACTTGGCAAAGAGCAGATGAAAAGATCAAAACTGGATAATAGATAAAAGCAATCCGGCCCATGGTTCCATCTTTCAATTTATAATGGCAGCAGCAATGTCAAACACTCCAAAACCTGACAACCGACATGGTATGAGCAGGTGTGAAAGCAGGGGGAAAATGTCCAGGGGCAAAAAAGCCCCAACAATCCACTCTGGCAATTCAGAGAAGAGAACAATACATTTCACTTAGAAAATGTAATTCCAGTTAGAAAGATGTGTGCATATGCATAAATATTATTTACTTGCTTAGTTTTGGAGGGATATTAAATGTTAGCAGCTAAGATTTACTAAGAATTATTGTTGGTTACCTCTGCAATGTTTGTCTTCATCCTTTCCTCTAGCATGATGTATCATATTAATGAAAGCAAGCTTCTGTCCTCTGAAAAGCAGGTAAATCCAGGCCTTACAAATCCTGTCTAACACAGAGGCCAAATTTAAGTTGGAAGTTTGAACAAAAATTATTATTTCAGATTTCTATTCAAGTAACAGGTTTTTAATGGAATTTTCTGTACACAGTTTCTTAGAACGCTTTTTCTTGTTGATTTTGGTGGGCAAGGTCAAAGGAAATATTCTTAAAAATGTTCTGATCCACACAACTCTAATATTAATTACACTTTGCATTGCCACCAGGGTTAGGCTCTGCAGATTTAGCACTGACACTGAAACAAGAAGTTTGGAGCCCTAGTAACCAAAGCCAGGAAAAGGCAGTTTTCCCAGTGATGAAGACAGATGGTCAGAAGGATGTCAAAGGAATGAGGTGTTTTAATGATGTCTTGCTTATGCTCCAACCACTTTTGTACTCAGTTCTGATACTTTGTTTTTAGATACTCATCAATTTCACTTGAATTTTTTGCCATAATACCAAGTTTGGACTTGTTATTCAGAACCTGAATTGACTCATAGAATCTGATATTTGGTTTGTGAGCATTTAAATTCTAGTTTACCAACAATGCAAAATTAATCTTAACATTCAGCTACAGATACCACGTTCGTTTTTACAGGGGAAAAGGCTTTTCCCTATCTTTTAAATTCAAGTGTTTCTAAAATGTTTGAAAAATCTTTCTGTAGCAGAGTCCACTCTGGGAACACTGAAAATTTGAGGTTTGATTTTTGCCTTTTATTTTTCCTGATCTACAGGAAACTTATTCTTTCGTTTAATGAAGAAAAACATGACAGTAACTTACCCACCCTACTAAAAGGTGAGTGAGAAAACAGCTACAAAATCTAAAGTAGTTGTTTATGGCTACAGTTACCTTACTCTGTTGAATAGGATGGATCAGCCCTGTATAAAACATCCTTGGAAAAAGCCCCTGTGAAAAGGGAGCCCTGGGTAGGTGGGAGCTAAGATATTAATATTAGATATTAATAAATGTGCAGTGCTCAGTGCTGAAATGGTTTTGTTTGTGTACATGTGCTTCATTTTTGGTTTGTATCTAGTCAATGATATTTTCAGGAAAAAATAAAGCCCTAAACAAGTTGTGACTAGCTCTGGCCTTTGCATTTATTTGCCTTCCTGGGACTTGGGGAAGGGCTGGCATTTTTCTTTAACAGCAGAGCTCAGCACCATCTGATGGGGCCTCTCAGCTGAATCTCCAGATGTCAAACACAGCTTTCCCTTGTTATGGCACCGTGGAAATCAACGGTGTAGTCAGAGCAGTGCAAGTTTTTGATCTGTAGCCATCCAGGTGATGGAAAGCTTATCTGAAACTTCTCTTAAAGCCTCTTCCACAGGTAAAGCACACTTGTAAGGAGGACTATAACTGCAGTAGAAATTGGATACTGATAGTACTAAGACCTGGCCTTGTTGAAGTCAATCTATATTTTCCATAGATTTTACTGTGCCTTAGGTATTCTTTTAATCTCAGGGAACTAAGTTTTAGCTAGCAATAGCATCTCTTTGCTGATTTTTGTGACAGTTTTAAAGGACTTTTTTTCAACAAGAAGTTATCCAACAACCACAGTTATGGTCACATCAAACACCTACCAGCATCCACAGAGCTAACAAATGAGGAGGGTTTCTTGGGAATGAAATGGCTCCATGACAATAGAAGGAACAGCTTTTAACACCACCTCCACCATCACAGTTTATCAGCATCACTAGAAACTATCTTTCCTGAATTCTTACTCCTCTCACAAGCCCAATCTGATGTATAAGGAAGGAAAGAGAGATAGAGATAGAGAAAGAAATCAAAGCGATGTTGCCATGAGAACCAAGGGTCTACAGAGACAACAGGAAGTCAACATTTTCTGGAGCTAGAAAACATGAGTATTATCATGACATTAATAATTGAATCTTTATGACACAAAAGATATATCACTTACCTGCCAACCTCAAGACTATTCTATGTCATGTCACACTTCTATGTCCTTGCCCGTGTCCTGATTCCTCCAACAACAATTTAAGTGTTTCATTTCACCAACATAAAGAATCTTCATGGGTTCACCACTGACAAACATCTCAAGGAAGTGGAGGCAAGTGCTTGTGCCAGGACTTAGGCACAGTGTCTTTAGGTACACTCCACTGTTGCATGTGGATCACCAGCTATGCTTGGTGCACGGCAAACACAATGATGACAGCAGGACAAAACTGGAAAGGTGAGGGAAGTGAGGATTCATCAGATTCTGTGAAAAGAAAACTGCAGAATTTAAAGTTACTTTGCTCACTGTCTGTAGGATGCTATTCCACCTGGAAATAATAAGAGACCCAGAACTACAGCTCCACCCAGAGTTCTGTGGAAGTTCTGTGTCATCTATTCTGCCTGAATAGTTCTGTGCTGCACCCATAGATCTACCAGAGTCAAAGACATCTCTCTGTTCAAGAATGTTTCAAGTAAAAACATTCTTGAACAGAAAACATTCTTTCTAAACCAGTGGAAGAGTGAAAGGGTTGCGTATTACAGCTACAATATTGCACATCCTCGGGGCTGGAAATTAGGAGACTTGAAGTTTTAGATTAAACTTGAATGCTGTCACTCTGATGTAAAATTAACGCAGAGGGTGTGGGAAAAAAGAGATATGCTACCTTTAGCATTCAGTTTGCATTAGCCTTTTTCTGATCAGCTGGCCATCTTGCTTAGAGTAACCAGTTTTTGCCCAGCTCTGCCTTCAGTCAAATCTGTGTAAACGTCATCATTAAAAGATCAAGTTCATCAGGGTACATGGGTGCATACATGGTTTTCATTACAAGTCATCTGCTTGCTTTCCATGAAGCTATTTAGGTACTTAGACTCAATTGTATTCTTAAAAACACTCAGAGTCAACCCCTAAGTCAATTTTCTTTTGCCTTCTTCCAACCAACGTCATGGATGTATTCTTTTCTTTGGCTCTTGTCTGCCCTTTAAACTCACCATCCCTGCCTGTAGTGCTCTAAAATGTCTGCATACTTGCCAGCATTTTTCTGTAGATTTTCTTCCTCTTATTTTATCTGAATTCACTCTCTTGTTTAATGCCACACAGTTCCCTTGACTTGTTTCCTCTGCTCTGGACCATAAGTAGCATCTGATGTTTTTTCTCCTACTTTTGAAACAGTGCCCCTGGCCTCTGTCTTCATTCAAGTAGCCTTTCAACCCCTTTTGACCATCATTATTATTTTCCATTTCAGTTCTTCATAAAACAGCAAGAAAAAAGAGGAACAACATGATGCAAGAGTGTATCAGAAGTGCTGAGACTCTTCAGAAAATTCAATTACCTTAATTTTATTCTTAGAAATAATCAGTTTACTAAAATCACTGATATTTTTTAGGGTCTATTTAAAATTATAATTTGATTTTATAGATTTTGAGATAGCAGATCCCACTTGATGAATAACAGCATCTGAGTTCTGCATTGAAGAATCGAAGTCACAAACCTCCTCAGAATGGACCTGAAAACCACAGAAGATAAATGTCATGAAGTGTAGAAAAACAGGCAAAAGAATAGACAATAGAGCTTCTCCAAGATAGGACTCTCTAATTCCTGGCTACGTGATGGTTCTTTGTCCAAGGTTAACTCTGCACTGAAGACTGCAGTGCTGTGGAAGCAGCGTGCTGGCTTAGGTCCTGGCAGTGGTCCTGCCCCAGGCGGTCCAAGTCCCCTGTGGGCAAGATCATTGTGCTCCTCAGTTCGGTCCTGTGCTGTACCTGAGCTGTTTGGCTTGAAGTACGTAGCCCTGCAGAGTAGACACACACCATGGAGGCACAGATAGTTTTGATCTGATGGAGGGAATAGTTGTTGGGTGCAATGATCGGAAATAACATCAGCAACTTCTCCCATTTCTGACAATTCATACATTGCGCAGAAACCATTGCAGTAATTTTGAAGCCAAATACGTAGGGCGAAAAGGGCTTCTCCACACTTTTGTGACAAGTTGGCATGTAACCTCCAAACTCACTTAAATCTCTTTCTCTTTCATCTTTTGTAAAAGGATTGACTGTAGCCCACTCAAATGCCTACCTGTGCTTATCCTGGAGTTCCTAGGGGATTTCACAAGAGGACTTTCCAGATGGCCAAAGTGTCCCTGTGCACAAGCTGACCACATTTCTCAGTTGATGGCCACAAGGTTTTATGCCCAGAAATTTCTGGTAATTTACAAGAAAAGGTGTAGCATTAGTTTTGAGAGGAATAACTTGTACTGGAGTCTGACTACGTTTGCAAATTTTTCTACCAACAGCTAGTACGGAGCTCAAGGAGGGCTAATTTCTCTTGCCAAAAATAGCACGGATGCTTTGTGACAGCCTTTCTAGCCCATACAAGATTCTTCAGAAATGCTGGCCTAAACCTTAAAAAAAGTATTGCATAACAATAAAAAACGCTCTGAGCATTTTACTTCCAGCAGGACAGAATAACCTGTTACATGAAAACCACGTACTGAATCTATCCACCTATTTTCCCTGCAAAACATTTTCTAATCATGCTGTTAAGGGGGATGAACATATTTTAGAATATTAAAATTTGATTTTGCAAAGACAAATTTCAATATTAAAACACATATAATGACTCTTAGATTAAGCTTTCTGACATACTTAATACCCAAGCTAAATAACTAATCCACAGAAAACAGGAGGTGGACTCGGCAGCTGAGTAAGATTACAATTTTAGGACATACTGTAGAGGACACAGGGAAACGCAATCTCATAATTTTCTTAACAATATTCACTATATACTGGTTAGTCATAACCACCTGGCATATAAATCAGAAAAAACCCCAACATCCTGCATTCACATTGAAATTGTCTCATAGGCCTGAGACCTGCCTAGTACACAACTGCAGCTGTGTAGTTCTATCCTTCAGAGAAGAGGCAGAAACTACTGTGTGAACTGTATTTCATTCAGTGGTCTGTTTAGCAGAGCACAGGTCCTGCTCAGCTGGGATATATAGCCCGGATGGAAAAATTACTCTCCAAGAAGAGCTGATCGATCACAAAATAAGTGATTGATCACAGTAATCATTAATTACTGGTGAAAAGTCGGTGTATGATTACTAAGTCAAAAGATTTGGCAAGGGTTCCTAAAAACTTTTCACTGTTTTTATAGCAGCAAGGTGTCAAAGTGGAAGAAATGGAAACAGCAATATAGGAAGTCCTTTATCTCAGAGTAAAGTAATTTTTTACATATTACTTTTACTTATTACTGGATAACTATTTGTTATACTTCTACGCGGACCAGGAAAGGTTGTAATTAACAATCCACAATATAATAAGAGTAATAAGAATTTGCCAAAGTATTCAATATTTTGCATATTATATAATATTCAATACATATGTTTGCATCTGTATTGTATTAATGTACACACACTCTGTTATGCTCACTGATGTCCACATTAATGTGTTATAGCTGTGAATCAATGCCTACAACACTGTGTGCTTGTGCACGTGGCAGAGAGTGGAACATTCCCACATGTAACATGTGAACTGCTGCAGGGAGCAAACTCCTCTTGAAAATAATCTACCTGAGAGACACTATTTTTCACATATAGTATAGTACATGCAGACATAGACGGAAAAACATAGCTAAAATACCAATTTTCTTCACTTTTTTTCACCTAACACAACAAAATTTTAAAATAAAAAAATAATAAATTTTTAGTAGGCTGTGATTTATTTAATAAATACTGTAAATTCTTATATTTCCTCATTGTATGTCTACGTGTAGGAAAATAAAGCTAATTTAATTTAATGATTTGTGGGCTGATTATCTCATTAATTGTTCAGTTATATTTTATAGGTATTTTTCAACAGCCTGCAAAAAAATTAAAATGAAAAAGGATGAAGTTTTATATTTTAAAGGTTTTTTTTAAATTAATTTTTTCATAAATTAATTTTTTTCCTAGCTTGTTTAATTTAAAATTGTTTAATTTATTTTAAGAGTAACCACATCTTTATAGAAAAACATACAGAAATTATAAAAAAAGGGGAGGAATCAAAATCATTTTACCTCAGCAAAAAGAACCTTATAATGATTGCTCTCACTAGGACCAAAATATAAAGTGAGATTTAAGAACACTTCAGAAGTTGCCTGCAACTCTTTGTAATTATGAAGTGGTTCAAATGATGAAATGTTGTGTTAGCTGTAATAGACTATATATTCCAGCTATGTGACAGGGTTTTTTTTCCATCCAGCAAAGAAAATTCATTATCTGTGCCACTTTACTATGGAGTAAAGCTAAATCCTTAATTTTAAAGAAGGCACATGAAGGTTATTTAAACGCCTTTGCTTTCTAAAACCACCAATATGTCTTTTATATTCTCCAGAAGAAATTTGTGTACCAGCAAATATCTCTGCTAAAGAGCAAAGTTTCTAATATTTAGCATATCTATATCTCAGCACGTTTTTAGCCTGAGCTGCTATTTGCTTTCTTAGGCACCTATGTGGGGAAAACAGATTAAAGCAGGCAGGAAATAATGGAACCAGTTCTTTAACGTGAGCAGGATTGGGCCTAATATGTCGTTAGCTTGAAGGAGAAGGAACTTGGTCTTTTTCATGTTCCTCTCAACACAGACATCTCTTCGGCTCTGCAGAAAATATGTTGTCTTGGAGGAATTTCTGTCATGAGTAATTTCCATATATTTTCCCCAAATGGGATAGGAGCTCTTGCCTCGCCAAAGTAGAGCGGGACAGAAAAATTAATTCTCTGCACAGGCCTATCCTGGGAAGCACAGCAACCAGGCTGAGGTATTTTTGATGTCCACTTGTTGACACTGACCTGCACAATATCCGTGGCAGTATGTGTATGGGAGAGATGACGCGTGTCCGAACCTCAGCGTGCTGTGACAAACCACTTGGCACCGTGCAACACGCAGAGGGAGGACTGCACCGGGGAGCAGCACCATTGCAGGGGAAACAGCAGTGAATTAAACTGCTCCTTCCCACAGAGGTGGCCCTGAAGGGCACGGTTTTTAGGCACCAGGTTTGGAAATGATTCTGCTCCTCAGCTGGCCGTGGGGCACAGGCGATGTGCTTGCAGCAGTCCAGGCAGGATGCTGGGCTGGGCGGCGGCTGGGTGAGAGGAAGGAAACCAGCAGAAGTGAACTACCAGGCTCCTTCGTGCAAGTCCCTGCTTTATGTTTATTTTGATGAAATAACTGTATTGCAGCATTTTTAATCACTTAAAATTATCATCCTACTCTGTCACCAAAATAGCACAATAGATAATTGATCTGCAGATCCAAAACAGCACAACCCTAGCAGTATGTTTGCGTTAATTCACAAGGGCTTTTTAAATGAATTTGGGAAGCTATCTATATACCTACACAAAGGTCTTATTTTATTATTAACTGCAGTAATTTCATACTGGAACCCTAATATTACAGTGCAATTTAGTTGAAACTGTTGAACTTGTGAACTGTTAACAATACAAATAACACAATAATAGCGAAGAATCCAAACACTTAGCAGTAGCAAACTAATAATCAGTAACACTTTCATGCCAAATAAGCTACCATGGAATTAATAATTTTGCCTCCCTCACCACAGCACCGCTGGTGTTTCAAGACATTTCTCCTCTGAGGAAAGAAGCTGACTTGTGCCCTGGCCCTAAACCAGGGTGGGTGTCTCCTCTGGGCAAAGGTATGTCTGGTGGTGCCCCCAAATGTTTTCCACACTCCTCCCCCTCTTGATGGGGCCGTGGTGAACACAGGCTGTGGGTCACCATCCCTGTTGCAGGCTATGCAAACAAGATACATTTCCAGCACCTCACCCTCATGAGGTGATTTGCATCATGAAGGTAAGGAGCCAGAAGGTAAATAAATAGGTCTGTTGAGCCAGGCCCTGCCTGTACACACCTGTATCAACAAGGATGTAAGCACAATTATCTTACCTTAATGAACTTAATCTTTAATTTCACAGCTTGGCCCTTGTGCTCAGCCTCTTAACAAAGGAGCTGAACTGTTTTAGTCCATATGACCACCCTTCCTCCAACAGCTGTGGAAACTTAAAGCCACGACAAGGATTTTTGCCCCTTGTGAAACTGTCAAAAGCAATAAATATTTTTCTTTTTTTCCATCATTAGACCCCGTTAAGAAAGCCTGGCCATTGTCCACTGTAATTCCCAGCGCTCACGGGGCAGGAGCTTTATTGTCCCAAATGAATCCTGAAGTGTGAACAATGCGGGGGAAAGCGGCCACCCTTTTCGGCAGGGTGTAGCCGCGAGGAATGCGGCGCTTCCCCACGGACGGCTCCACCAAAAGAGCACTTGTGTTTTTTAACACTGGCCTTTCAGGAGGATGCTCGAGTTAAGGCATTGTGGCCCACTGTAAATAGATGCACTCGCCAGAATGGGGCTTCGTCATCCCTAATTAGGGAAGTAACTCCAGAGAGACAGCATGTCACTTGCAAGACTGGGCTCATTGTTGGGTTTGTGCGCGTCCCCACAATGTGAGGTAATTGGAGTTGTACCTTTTAGAAAGCTGCTAATTTCACATAGGAAGTGCTAACAAGACCTTTGTGTGCCATGTTTTCCTTCGTCCTTTCTAAGGAAGTTACAGAGCTCGAGTACTGGGAATGGCTGGGCCAAGGCCTGCCGGAGGAGGCTGCGGTAATGAACCACTTCAGCCCCCCGCCAGAAAAAGGAGGCCTAATTTTCGGGCCTGAGAAGACGAGGACGGACAAAAGGTTCTGTTTAAGCTTATTATACAAGACATTCTCAGTGCCTACACAGCTTTCCTCGAAATGACCCTCTCAAAATAAGTGCATCAAGTTTGAGCAAATAGAAACATGCAACTTTCGAGGCTGGGGGTTATAGTTTTCTTTACAAAGCCATTTATATAATGTAAGCCGCAATTAGCGCGGAACGGAGCAACAAGATCTAGCGAGGAAAGTTCCCCTTACAAAGGACAGAAATTAGGGGAATAAGTAACAGTTAAATATTGGCTTTGGATAACTGTCTGAAAAGGCCTTTCAAATCAGATGTGGTTGCAGAAAAATAAAATAATTTTACTCCTAATATCTTTCGCTGCGAAGTTTGGCTTTTAAATCGCTGACTGATTGATTCCACTAATTTTGATTATCTAGAGAGAATTAATCTGGCCCTAAAAAAAAAAGAGAAACAACTGAAAAGCCTCTCAGCTTTTAAGCCTGACAATATGAGCAAAACATCCATAGGAATTACATATAAAAATTCAAACGGTAATGAAACAAATTACTACTTACAGTATGAAAAGTCTGCAAAAGCTTTTTATAGACTTGAAATGCAGAAGTTATATAAACTACTCAGTGAAAAGAATTAGAAAATGACCTTTACAGATCGGGGGCAAAAATGAACAGTCTTCAGGGGAAAAAAAAATTCACTGTTAACAATGGCTTTTAATGCCATTTTGCTTCCCTCATTTATCTAATAATCATGGCAAGGTTAGGGTAAACAATGAACAGTATGTTTTCATATATTCCACCTTTAGTGTCCTCCATATGAATTTCTAAAACACTTAAGAGAATAGATACATAAACCTGTGACCTTCAAATGAGCTTTTTGCTACTTCCAACATTTTGAATAAAAAAGGTCAGAAAATTGAACCGCTTTTGCGCAGTAATGAATTCCATTCTGTTGGGTAAACAAAGCTAAATTTTAAAACATGGACCTGACATCTCTATAGCTCAAGAAGCTATTCTCTTCTTTGGGCGTGGGGGGGAAGGGTGAGGAATGTAAGCACTCCATCAGCCACCTTCTAAATCACTGCAGCATCCGCCAAGGAAAGGAGGAGGAGGAGACAAAAATATTTGGTTTTATTCAGCGAACAGCCATGATTTCCAAGGCCAGTGCAAAACAAATGCTGGATTTTTAAGACTTTTTTTTCCTCCACCTCTCCCCCCTCAGTGAATAATTGATCCAGTCCACACAATAAAGAAGCCAGCGCTACCCTCATCAAGCCAGCTCTTACTGATGAGGGCCTCCAAAAGTTACTTCAATTTCCGCCGTGCTTTTGTCCGTGAGTTGTCCTGGCTGAAAGGCCCGGTTAGGTATTGTTGCAAAAAAAGTCTGCGCCCACGTTTATTCCCCCCCTCTAATTCATACTCCGCATTGTGGGGTTTTGCTATTCAGGGACTGATTGGACAACAGCCCAAAGAATGGCCCCAGTGATTAGGCTCTCAGCATGGGTCTGGATTGTGGGTATAAACCCAGAGCTGGGGCTTGAATTCATGGCCGCTTTCTGCTTCCTCCTAGCGCCTCCCGTGCCCAATATTTTCTGCATCCTTTGCTGCAGGTAATGCATTCCTTCATAACAGGAAATGGAATCTGTATAATTAGCCAGCACAGTAGTGTGTGAGCCCTTGAAAGTCCCGGGGTTGTGCCCCGGGAAGCAATCGCGCTTTGGTATTGATAGGAACTCGCGGGATTTTGGTCAGGGAGGGATAATACCAAACCCCGAGTATTGTCATGACAAGGTATTCATCCTGCCTGACAAAGGAAACTTTTCTACCGTCCCCCCAGGGGCACACAGGGGCGATGCTGGACACAAATTTGTTTGTTTAGAAGTGGAGGTACGGTTTGCCCAGCCCACGGCCGTTCCCAAAGGCCGGGCCTGAACCCATCCCTGCCTGCTGCTGCACCGCGCCTTCCCGCTTCCCACTTTGCTTTACATTTGAAAGTATGGCAGCTGCGCGAGGCAAGAAGTGTACAGATGTCAGTCTGCGTCTCACATGTCAGTAGCTGGAATTAATTTACATTTATTTGCCAATTGTTTTATATCATTTTATGACAATGTGCTGCATAATATAATTTAAATCTTTAATGTACAACTAATTCTCTACCATTAATTTGTCAACATGATTACTGGATATGCCACCAGTAAAAGCTGGATGACTTGAAATATGTAGAAAGCATGCCTGTAGCTTTAAAAGAGGTTTGTATCTGAAATGACAAAGGTTTACAGAACTTTTTTTGGTCTGTCTGTAATTTTATGAAAACTACAATTTCAATGTAATTTCGCAAACTGAATTATTCCAAATCTCAGTCTGAAATAAAATCAAATATCTAATATATTAATTAGCCCAGGGAGAGAGTCCCAACAGTATTGTAAGAAGCAAAATGATAGTTTTCTTCCTGAGAAACGCAGCCTTCATCGTGACAAATCCTGGCTGATAAGAGTTTAAACTGTCTCCCTGCCAATAGCGTTTTATTTGGGCAGAGCACTAATCATTTTAGCTATGTTCTGGAATTGAAAAGCAGCTCATAACAAGAGCAGGTTGCAAATTTTTTGACAGAAAATGGTGATTTGTTGAAAGTTGTCCTGGGTGTGTACAGCAGGAGCTACAGCGGGGAAGGTTTCTCAGGGTAGAACTGCTGATTAAAAAACGGAGAGGGAAAGGGAGAGAAGGAGAGAAGGAAAGAGGGAGAGAGGAAAAGAGGGAGAGGGTTTCTCTCTGCCTCCCAGCCCTCCCCCCAGCTGCCGGGTGGTAGGAGGTCAGGGCACTCTCCAGGGATGTGGGAGAGCCAGTTTCAATTAGCTCAGCAATGTGCTTGTGAGGGGAATTCAGAGCGCATCACCTCTTTGCTTTCAGGGGGGTCTGGCCCCCATTTCTCCTGCTGCTCTGAGGCACTCCCCTGCTGCTTCTGCCCCTCTATCAAAAGCCGAATGTGTACGTGCTTCCCTCAAAAAAACAAAGCAGGCCAAAATCCATACTGAAGCAGAGCCCCTGACCTTGCAGCACCCACTATATTTTTATTATTACTGGGGTCTCTCTCTCTCTGCGAGGCTCCTCCCGCAGAGCCGGGGCTGGGGACGGCAGCCGGGAGATGGGTGCAGCACCGGCAAAGCACAGCTACGACTCGAGTCCCCGGGCTTTGCCTCCGCGACCCCTGGGTGCAGCACCGGCAAAGCACAGCTACGACTCGAGTCCCCGGGCTTTGCCTCCCCGACCCCTGGGTGCAGCACCGGCAAAGCACAGCTAAGACTCGAGTCCCCGGGCTTTGCCTCCCCGACCCCTGGGTGCAGCACCGGCAAAGCACAGCTAAGACTCGAGTCCCCGGGCTTTGCCTCCGCGACCCCTGGGTGCTCTCCTCACAGCCGCCTTTGCCACAGCGCTGTAGGCCGGCCCATGCGCTCGCCTCCCCGGTGCGGACACCGAGCGGACGCTACCGTGCAACTGCTTAATTCAGCCGGGCTCCCTGCAGCTCATCAGAGATCTGAGCGGACAAAAAACCTACGCTCACACCAACACTGATCCAGGACCAGGGTACAGATGAATATGCTGGGGAAATGATGAATAAAACGGATTGAAACACGGCAATTAATTTCCGGGGAATAATTTGCTGAAGGAACATTGCATAGTCTCACACTGCTCTTTTTAAAGCTCAGCTTCCTGCCTCTCCTCCTCACTCTTCTCTACCTTTTGGGTATCTCACAGGAGCTGTATGAGTCACCAGAACACTGGAAAAATCTAGCAATTTCTTTCCTTTAAAAAAAAAAGGGAAGAAAAAAAAAGAGGGCTTGATTAAAAATTAAAATAGGAAAAAAGGAGAAGATATTCACTGAAAAAGAAGTGTTTAGACAAAGCCTGTCTGCTTCAATTTCCCAGCTACGTAAGCTCCCTTGCCCTGAGAGTGACAGTAGATTCCATAAATTAACTGAAAATCCCTCTTCTCAAGAGCCTAAGTTATCTCTTCTTTGCCTGCAGCTCTGATTTAGAATAGGCGCTCGTTTGTTTACTGTTTTAATTAATGCTCCTTTTCAGTGTGGAATAGGGGAAGGGAAATGAACTGACTTGATAAACAGGTGTAGCTGTTATGTGTTATATTTGGGATCATTCAGGACTTGCAACAGATTAATCAGGCTTGACTGGACGTGAACCTCCTAGCAGAAAAGGTAGATCAACTCTGCTGGATGCCCAGTAGGTGAGTATTATTTTAACTGCTAGCCTGTGATAGGAAAGGCTTAGAAGGACAGTCATCAGTGGAGAATATCTCTCTGTTTTCACCCAGGAAAGGAGTCTGATTCTTTCCCTCATTGCTTAACAGTTAAGGAGACCTTGACAACATAAGCCACTTTTCATCCCCCCTCTGCTTCCCCTTCTAACCTCCCTGCCTCATATTCAAGGGGAAAGAAACAAATCATCCCATTATTTTAAAAACATTTAAGTGTCACATTAGGGAAAATGCTCTCCTAGGTTAACTATGAATGATTGAAGATTTTTTTTTCTAAATGCAATATAAGTGTAATAACAGTTTAAGTGTCATGCTACACTGTGTATTGCCTTTGCACCCTGTGTAATGCCTAGCACACTCGGAGCAGAAAACGATCTTAAATCAGTCTTTTCTCAAAGAGAGTTTGAATTCTTAGCCTCAAAGGAGAATAATAGTTGAGCTTAGGTTTCTTTATGAGGCAGCAAAGAAATTGCATGATTTAACTGCATCACAGCAGTAAAGCACTGTTCAGCTGATGAGTATCAAATTCCAGAAGAGACTGCATCTCTTGCTTTCCAAATAAAGTAACATCTAAAAATACATTCCTTTACTCCACATTTTTTCTTGGCTTATACAATTAATACGTGTACAGAAAGCAACATCACATTAAAAATAAGTGAAAAGGAACCAGGGAGTATCCATTTATATTATCATCCAGCTGACCTTGCCAGACTGAGGCAATGTGGGGATGTTGCACAACAAACCAGGCAAGTGCTTTAATTTTAACTGCATTACATTAAACTACAGCTTACGGCTGTCAAATGGGACTGTACTCACTTGTGTCTCCTGCCAGCAGACTGGCTGAAAACCTGCTTTGGTGTCAGCTGTAAAGACAGATGCTCACCCACCTCCTTGGGAAAAGATACTTTGAACGCAAAGATCCTATGTCCTCACTGCAGAGCACAAATACAAGGCTAGGTCGCCTTTCCTTACACTGTGTCCATCAGGACTATAGGTCCTGGAGTCAAAGACACTCAGAACCGATGACAGAATTTCAGAATATCTTAGAATTGTCTATGACACAGACAATCTTCTGTTTTATACCCGGACCTCTGATTTTAACCTACCATCACAATTTTAGCAGACTGCCCGAAGGGAGGGTGATTAGACATGGGATGGAAAGGACAGACAGCAGCTCTGCTGGAATGTTTCTAGAATTTTACTGACCCCCAGATACTCCCAGATATGCAAGGAGATTTGATGTATTATATAAATCTCAGATAAATGTCCTGTTCAAAGATAGCCTCTAATATCTTGCTACAACCAACAGCTTGGGCTCCATGATGGCAGCTGATAGCCTAGCAATAGCTACCATGCCATAATAAATCATTTATCTTATCTTCATCATAGAGGTCAAAATGCTCCCCTACCAAGATAAAAAACAGCTCAACAAGGCCTGCATGGAAAACATTTTGGAATTACTGCTGCATTCTCCTCTCAGGAGTTTTACAGCCTCACAAAGGGGGGAATTTTCAGCCTTCCAAACAGCATGGTAACATTTATTCATATGCCAGGTTAAGGAAGGCTCTGCCAAAGCCAGACCAAGGAAATCCCAACCCAGCCTACGGATTCTGAGAAATCCCCCCTGAAAATTTGGTTTGAAGATGCCTTGTTTTCCTAATAAGGTACTGTACCTGATCATCAACATGTATGTTTGGAACCAGTCGAATGCACTTGGCAAAACCAGTATTAGACTTGTGGGAAATCTACAAAAACCCAGATCCCAAACCCAATAGTAACAAATGGCCAAATTTCTGAGGAGAAGGCCAGCGCCAGCTGTCACACCTCACCCTGGATAGAAGTGTGCATGTGCTGGAGCAGGAGTAAATCTCAGTGCGTTTCTCTGCTTCTGCCTCCCTCAAACACTCAGTGGGAAAACATCAGTGGGCAACTTAAGTGTGATCTGAATTGCCACTGTTGTGGACTTCTCTCTTCTCTTGAGTATCCGTTGACAAAACACAGACTCATCCCATACAGGAGCATCCATCCCAAGATTCTAAGCCAAGTAAGGACAACCATAATCCCGATCTTCAGTTTTAGGTCACAGCTAACTCATAAATGAAACAAATTACTTATTAACGAAACATAGGAATTTGAAAGTTAAGAATAAAGACATCATAAAAATGGAAATTTATTCCAAGAATTTTTCTGGATCTTTCCAAAACAATGAGAACTGTATTTTACCAGTTACTTAAATTTGCAGTATGAGAAAGAGCAAGTGCTTGAAGCATGTGACAAAAAAACCAGGAACTGGTAAGCCAACATGCACCAACACCTGGCATTTTCTTCTCACTTTTTTTTGCATACAAAAAAAAAACCAATTCTCCCAAGTCTTTCTTTTATTTCATGAAATAGCATAGAGCTGTAGGCAAATGAGATTTAAATGGCTTATTTTAAGAAGAATTAGTAGCACCTTCCCGACCTTTGCCCAGGACAGATCCATGAGGATCCACTGGCCTCGTGAAACTCCTTGGTTCCCCTGCCAAAATCCTTCTGGACCTCCAGGGCCATGCAAAGTCCCCAATGGCATGTGAGGGCAGGCAGAAGGTTTTCTCTTCCTGGGGAGATGTGCTTTGTTAAAACATGTGTTTCATTACAGAATAAGAAAGACGTTCAAGGCTGTGGAGTGTAACAGCTTTTGCCAGTATTTGAATCCTTCCCACCTTTTCACCAGAAATTTACTTCACTATTACTGTTTATTGTGAATTTCAGTGACTGAGGTTTGGAAATTGCCCAAAATCTGCAGCGCAAAACAGCATCCGAAAGCCAGAAGAAAAGGAGGAAGGCAGAGGCGTGGAGGCAAGTGTCAAGCTAGTTTTGCAAAGCAAATAGAGTATTATCCTTTTGTTTAAGACTTTTTATCTGCTATGTGATACTTTGCTTGGGGGTGCAGTGCATACTAAGAGCTTTCCTGCGCACCCCACCGTCCTTGATTGCTTTACTGTTCTCAGTGCAGATTTATTAAATTTTGAATTAACATGTGTTAAGGAGGTTGATTCTGTTTGCTCTGCCACATAACTTACTTTCCTAAACACTTAGTAATAGCAGCAGTTAATCTATTGACCAATGGCTTAAGCAGCAGGTGGCTTTAAGACCAATGGGCCAGTCCTGACAAGGCCCACAGAAATTCCTAAGGCCTCTTTGTTACCTGGGCTGGAATAGAGAAACTACTTGTTTGGAAAATGTTTCTCCTCCCACAAAACATCTTCAGTATTAAGGGTCTTTTGTTAGCAGAAGGCTGAAGAGGGGGATTATGAAGGATAGTCTGTCACACAAATTGTTTCTTCTTAGACATATAATGCAACCTGCATTAAAAGTTTACAAACTAATCTAATGAAATTATCATTCAAACGAAGCATGTCTCCGGACATTAAATTGATGCCCCGACCTGCCGTGCAATTTCCTCACTGGAAATCTCAAGACTGCTGCTGCTATTTCAGAGTAAAACAAGATTTTTTTCTAAAAAGCCCTCTCTGCACCACTCTGTTTGAAACAGGAGCCCAGATAATCTGCAAGGGCTCATTTTCTTAGGAAACCCAGGCAGTAAAACATTAACAATTAAATTAGTTCCCGTGTCTTAAGGAATCCGGAGTTAACTGTGTGTCATCTGGGTCATTATAGCCTCTCCCTGCTGTGGCATGCAAATCCACATCAGGAAAGGTGGAAGTTTTTTTCAAATTTATTATTAAATTATTTAATAGCACCTTCAGTCCTCTACCCTTTCAGACTGTGTTGACTTAGCTGAAGGCAGTATTCAGCTGTGACTTTCTTTAAGGAGAATTTTACGGTGTGTGGTGGGGAGACATCTCTCTCCAAAAAGTGTCCACGTGTGCACAGAAAGGACAGTGGCAGTTCCACTGCAGTAAAGAAATGGTGCTTGGGGAGTAAATGGAGCCTTTGGGGTAGCTTTTATTTTGTCTGCCAAGCTTTCTGTGCTGTCCTGATCCAAGTTAGGAAAAAGATAACTGCATGTGGTCTAAATGTGCATATATGTGTATGTGTACACGCACAGATGTATACACATACCTACATTTGACAACACACAGAGACACATACATATACACTCTGATTCCTGAACTATAAATACAGTCCTCTATTCTCTGTATCATAAATAACAGTTGCAAACAGCTGCTCTGCAGCACATAAAAAACTAGGAATAAGAGAAGCCAAGTCACAAAATATTCTGTAGCTTGATTTCCATTTGCTGAGGTTTCTTCATCACTTAAATTGTATGTCTATCCATATGTTATATACACCTATTCATATACATATGTTATATATATATATATATACGCACTTATGTGCAACTTCTATTTAAGACCTTTATATTTTGGGGACCTTGATCTCATCTGGCGATGAGATCCAGTAGCACCACTAGGTGTTACTGTAATACAACTAATTAATATTATTTTTACTGCCAATAATAGCAGCAGTGTTTACTTTTAGCATGTTCTCACTCTCGCCAACATATGTTTCTATATTCTTTAATTTTCTCATACTTTGCAGCACAAACGTTAAGAGGTATCCTAATTAACTGCTCAACATTGATGCACTCTCATTTAGTTTTTCTCTCAAACTTATTTATTAGGCTTTGGCTATCAGTGGGAGAGTTTCTAGCACTGAGACTGCCAGGATTTACTCTAAGCCTCTTAGTCTGATGTTTCCATGGCCCTGGCTCTCTGTGTAGAGAAGCTAAGAAAATCATACATACAGCTTTTGCCCCTCTTTATTTCATTTCAAGTCATCTAGAGCAGATGTGATTTTCTTTTTCTTCGGGGGAGTGGGAAGTGGGGGATGGAGAGAAAGGCACCTGATTATTAAGTAAGTTGGGGAAAATGCTGATTTTTGGCCAGAGCTTGTGGAAGCTGAAGAACTGAAGAACTTTTTTTTTGTCTGAGACTGCATAACTGGATTCCAACATACTTTCAGGGCATTTCTCTGAACCACTGGATTTCCATGAGTAACAACAGGAACACCTTTGTCTGATTTCCACACCAAAGGCTTCCCCAGAGCCTACAGACAAAGTAAGACAGAAAATGTAGGAAGGCATTCCCTCTGCGGCTGCCCCTCAGGTCCCCAGTGCTTCTCCAACCTCTGATCTGTGTAGGACACCTTCTTCTGTCCTGCACCTGAAAGAAAGGGGCTGTTCCTGGTCTCCTTCCCTGTTACCTCTGTCAAGTACTCAGTGCTCTCTTTTCTCTTTTTCAGGGAGTGCATTTGTTTGTTTCTTCCTCTTTTTCTCCCTTCCCTTCTCTTTTGCTGCCTGCCTTCTTTCCTCCCTTCTTTCCCTTTTCTCTCTCTGTTTTAAAAGAATTTTCTAAGAGGTGAGGTCTCCCCTCGCTAGCTCAACACCTAATTAGAGCAGTGAAAATTAGCTGCATTCACTCTGGCTTTAGTCCTGGCAAGAGTGTTAGAGAATTGGCCCACTTTTCAAGGTGCCAAATTGAAGGCTGAATCCAGGTGTGGTCAGAGGCAAGGGGATTATTTTCCTCCCATGGGGTGCAAACAAAGGCCTGTGCTAGGGATAGATGAGGTGGGGACAATGTTGCCCACAGGAGGGCTAAACGCTGCTGACACTTGAGCCCTCAGCACACTCAGCACCAGGCTGGGTCACAGCTTCCACAGCCTGAAGTGCCATGTCATAGGGATGGCAGCAAGGGAGGGCTCTGTGCTCCATGGCAAGGACAGAAGGAAGGGTGGAGAATCCTAAAGGTATGGCAAGTCCCAAGGAAAAGTGGGTACCAATGAGTTTGGGAGACAAAACCACAGCATATGTGTGCAGGTTTTCCATACTCTTCAGCAGCATCCTAACTCTTGTTGTGTTCCAAAGTCTTTATGTTATCCAGCTATCTAAGTACCAGTGAACAGCAGGGGAGTAAAACAGGTCATGCTTTGTCTGATGGAATAAAGCTTGCTGGTTGACTGAAAAGTCAGAAGGTGCAGGTCAGTGTGGATAACCTCACTTCTATTATCCTATCAAAAGGAGAAGATGTAGCTTTCCCCACTACCCTTGAAGAGTACAAGCATTGACTGAGGAGGCAGCAAACTTAGAATCTCAGAGGATGTCTTCATGTTGCCCATTTTACTTCAGAAAAAAGAATCTCCTGTTTGAGTAGAGCTCTACCGCATCCTGTAAATTGTTGCCTGTGCACCACCATCCTGCATCCCCAGAAACCAGCCTTTTACCTCCTCTTGTGGATGCAGAGCATAGAGCACAGAGTACTTTAGGAATGCAAGGAGCTGGGAAACAGGGCTGTTTCAGACCATCTGAAAATCAAATATCACAACTATAACCAGGAAGCAAAATGAGGAAATACAACACCTGACACTACGCTGCTCTGATTTTTCTTGAGCCCTGACAAGTGATATAACGTATGACACGACGGCCTGGAGACTGGGGAACTTCAGACCTTTCTAGATCCTTCAGAAAAGAAAAGCAAACCGTCTGCTCTTAATGTTAGAAGTGTGGAAACTTCAAACACAATTTGTATTTTTGCTGTTTTGCTTTCTCAGATGCAATAAAACCAATGCAATAAAACCCTACCACCACTATAGTTCTTTAAAGGGGTCATAGGGAATTACAGCAAAGTGGTATAGAAAGGTAAAGATGTCAAGTGAGTTATATTAGCAGAAAAAACCCTGCACAGTAGGTCAGGTTTGGGCTACAGCAGGGAGAGTTTTCTTAAGATAACATTACTCCCAGTGGTAGTGACTTCCTTTGTAATCCATAGCTGCCCAGAGAGAATTGCCTCTATTCTCACAGTCACAGGGCCCTGCAAGAAGGTCCTATTGGGTCTCAGTGCAATAGACAAAGCAATTGCTTATAAAAATAAACTTTTACTATATCAGCAGCATGAATGGGTTCTGGTTGTAATGCTTTGTAATGCTTCACATTTCCAGGTTGGTTTTAAGACAATTATCAGAGCCCCTTTTCAAAGCTAAATGGAGGTTTGTGCAGTCATGTTTTCCTTTAAGAAGGGTAAAGGGGCGGGATTTTCTGAATTATATCTCAGCGAAACCAGCAGAGAGAAAGGGCTGGTCCAGCACAGGAGAATCTACAGTCGCTGGTTACGTCTGTATTGCACACAAACGCAAGAGCACCTTGGGAGGATGTAAGTTCAAACACAGGCTAGGAGCAACTTTCAGGGAAGGCCGAGAGAGAAGTTTCAGATGGTCCTGCTTAGCACAGGTCTATGGCACAAAGAATAGGCTCATGGACCTCCTCACATCCCATCTAAGAATGTGGCAAAAACTCCTGGTTATCAGGTCCCAAAGCTACCCACTGGAGGATTTGGATTTACAAGCAGCCTACCCTTAGGCTACTCCTCCTTGAGAGAGAAAGCTCATGCAGGCCAAGGCTGGACCTTTGCACAAAAGCTGTAGGACTTTCACTGGCCACAGTGTAAATGGCCAGAACCAGGACAGGAAGCACAAATACCTTGAGTGTATTCCTCTGCGTAGCACACTGAGGCCAACATAGATGAAGCCAAGTTGTGACTGAGCTTGCAGTCAGCTTGCAGTGTAAAGTACCATAGACATCAGTGCTCAGAGAGAAGCACTAGTGTTTTGAACTATCACTGCAGGACTATTTGCCTTTGGAAGTCAGATTTTAAAAGAAATATGGGAATATACCAGTTCCTGTGCTTCAAGCATAAAAGATGCATTGCAGAGCCTGCTAGATCAATATTTTTAAAATGAATGTTTAAAGCAACATTTCTTTCCTCGTTTGAAAGAGCTTTCTCAACACTTTGTGAAAAGCTCAGATTTCTGAATATTCTGATATATCTCCATGTTTCCTACATTGAAAATATGCCCAGATCCACCATTACATATTAAATTTATTCTTATTTTTATGCTGTGAAAAGATAAGAAATCAGCAAAGGGAAATACTAACAACCATCTAGATCTTATGAGATTTTTTACATACCCTTTTTTTTTTTCACAGTTCTGGTGCATATGGACTCACTCTAAGCCATAACTGTCCTATAGCTCATAAAATGTGCATTACATTACATTTTAGATAGAGATCAGCAGGAACAAAGCTACTGAAATGGATGAATAAACAAATTGTTGTTAAGGCTACACACATCAGCCTCTAAATAGCAGTAGAAAAATGTGCTGTGCTTCTGTGACTCAAATATCTGATTGTACAATGATCCGAACTGTTCATGCAAGTGTTCATTTCAGCTTGACCCTGTCTGGTGCAGGTGGGAAGCACTGTGTGTTGGAGTAGCAGGTAAAAAGGCTGGCGGCTCTGGGACAGGGGAATCCCATCCAGCAGCAGTAACAGCATGGCTGTATGGTGATAAAATGCCCCCTGCTTACTGGCAAGAGTGGTTACCTAGGGAAAACACATTCCTATTCACCTCATCAGCATGAGGTAGATCACTCTGGAGGCAGAACCACAGGTCATGTACAATCATATGCTGCCTTTACACTGTGCTCTTGAGTCCAGGCAAGCCAACACACCACAAGGTGAACCCTCCCAGCACTCAGCATTCCCTGTTGCTCCTTCACCTTCTGTCTTTCCTGGTGGGCGCACACGGCACATCTCACGGACTTGGGCCCGTCAACATACACGGGGTCTGGGGTGTGCAGGTTCCTGTGCCTGGCTCCTGTGCCATTTGGTACTGGAAAGCTTGAAAATCTGTTCCTCTGGAGAAGTTTTTAAGGTGCTCAGTCTTACCTGCATCCCCGCTGTGGCCGTGCTGCTCTGCAGGGTCTGTGTGCTGCCTTTGCCACTGCTGGTGTGTCGCCTCACCGAGCTCCATGCCTGTTAGGATTATCCACTGTCCTGTGATGAACCCATCCGGAACTGCTTCACTCTCACTCCTAGTATTTGGGCACAAGTAGGGCCTTCTTAATGCCATGACCTGACAGGATGTGCCTGCCCCATGCTTTAGGCAGCCTGTACTCAGCCCTTCAGGCCCTGGACACAAGCCTCCAACCTTGGCACAGAGGGATGCTGCCCATGCTTTGCAGTCCTTATTCCTGTAAAGGGGTCTTACAACAAAGAAAAGAGCAGGCCAAAAGTGATCTGAAAAGGGCTGGGGTTCAGCAGTAGGCATCCTTTCCACCCATCATTGTTTGGCAGCAATTTCTACCCAGTGGCAATATTCCTCTGCTTTGCTCACAGCTGAAAATAATCCTGAAAGTGCTTTGAAAGGGCTGTCTTTTAACTGAGCTTAACACCTTTCCAAATGATTTTTGTCATGGTGAATACCTCCCTCTCAGATGAGAATTTCATCTTTTCCCTCCCATTTCTTTCCTGCACAGCCTATAAACAACTGTAAAATATGGCTCACTGTTTCTGTGCTCTCCCATGCCCTTTATTTCCATAATGGACTCTTTCCCCACGTGTTTGCTAATACTTCTACCTCACTACATAAGCTGGCAGATTCCCAGCGTAGGTGCCTGTAACATGATCCCTTTTTGTTCCCCATGCAGTTATCTGGCAGCACCTTGTCTGCAGGGTGGCCACAGAAAAGCACAGATGCACCTCACCTGGCACAAGCTGTTGTAGTCATAACAAACACCTGCCCTTTCTGTAGTAATCTGCTGAGCTGCTGCTGTTCCCTGCACCGGGAATGCAAGGTTAAGTCACCACTTTGCTTCCTGTTGTGTCACCGCTTTAACTGTTTGCATCAATTATTGAACACGCTCACACAGTACTTAAAAAAATGCCTTTGCTGTGATTCACACAGACCTTTGGAAATGAATGCCACACAAAACTTTATGTGCGGTCCTCATCCCTAAATCTTCTAGTAGCCTGCAGATTTGTGGAAGTACTTGTCTCAAAAAAAGTTTTTTGTCTCAAAAAAATGGCCCAAACCATTGCTGCAAATTTCTGGTGAGATCACAAAGAGTTAACCTAGAGCACCTCTGTTAAGCATCTTCCCCAACTCCTGGACCGAAGCATTGCAGTAGGAACACTAAAACAATATGAAGATGTAGGAATGTCCATCAGTGCTCCCTCCAAACAAATAAACAGCCTTTTGTCCTGCAGAAATTTGCCAAAGTTCCTGCAGCTTGCTGCTGAAATGCATTAGAAGGGAAATGCCAAATTAAAATACTTCTTATACATCCTACATCCCTGTCTGTATTTCAGTACATCTGCTGAGAAATCCAATAGTGGTGCCATACATCAGAAAGAACAATAACCTCTTCAGGGAATTTCAAAGGATACCTGATGATGAAAAATATGCAGTTCCCAGGGTATGCCAACATCTAGCACAAAAATTAACTGTGATGGATGGTTAAAGGTCTGCTGTTTAAGAACTGTCTTTGAATGAAACTTGTATAAATATATTTCTGCCTGTCACGGAGCCTTTCTACATGCGGTACTTCACTTCTTTGCCTCAGTTTCCCAACATGGGAAAAGGTAAACTATTTTCTATTGCATCAGCCGATGATGTTATGTAAGCAATGACTTTAAAAAGCATATTGAATTTACAAAGTTCACATTAAGTCACACTCTTCGTTAAGAGTTAACTATTATTATTATGAATTAAACTGTAAGTTTTTACCCTGGAAATACTGTTTTAATGTACTTTTTACTTGTTTGGCTTTAAAACTTCCTTAGAAACGAAAAGTTTCAGAAAATGAAACCTCTTTTTGCAGTGAAAATCTCATTTTGCTAATTTGCTTCCCAGAGGAAACAACTTCAGAGCTAAGACCAATAATTGTGGCTACTGTCTTCTCATTCCAAGTAACTTGGAGGCTGATGTGGTTTGTGATAGCAACTTATACATTAAGGACTCTGACCTACACCCAAGAACCTCAAGGAGCTTCTGGCTGGATTCAAATGCTAATCTCTCAAAGGTTTCACAATTTATTTTTTAATGGTCCACTTCTGAGACATTCATCTGACACTTCGACTATTATGTTACCTGGATTAAAAAAGATGCTAATAAGAGTATTAGCCAGGTTCTTACACACAGAAAGCTTTTGCAATTACAATACCTCCTGAGTGACTCATTCAGGATCCTGGGAAAAACAGAGCATTTTTGCTTTCCAGATCTGTTGTGGTTTTTGGTTTTTTC
>WAAG01065230.1:0-2500 GCA_013390105.1 Tichodroma muraria | reverse complement strand
CTATTAACTATTGAATCTCCTATTACCTATTTTATTACATTCCTGTCTCCCAAGTTTCGAAGCTTGTTGACATTTCAGAAGTCACAGCATGATATGTTTAATCATTTAAAAAGTACATTAATTGGAGTCAGAGTCAGGAAAAAATAACAGGTCTTTTAGCATGCAGCCTCTGTCAGGGCACAGCGCAGTCTGAATGTTCAAATCCTTTCTGTGAGCATAACCCATCACCCAGGGGCAACATTTTACAACTGAAGGGGGACGATGCCTAATGCAGAGAACCATCATTTTTTTGCTTGTTTTTAATAAGCAGTCTTCTACAAGTGACACTGTTTTGGTTATCTGCACGGAAATGCATCCAAAATAAAAGATACTTTCTGTTACCAAAGGCCTATCTCTCCTTTGCTCTTGTCAGCCACAACAGCTCTTTGTTTTTGGGGGCTTGGCATCTGTTGAGTTTAACCCAGATTCGAGGGTCAAGATGTTTCTTCTCAGGCTGTGGAATGCCATCTGGACTAACGCTTCGTGCATCTTTCCTCTACTTTCCACACACTTTACACATGAGAAGACAATGAAGATCCAATGCCGCTGTTGGACAGCCATGGAAAATATCCAGCTTTTACCCAGCCACAACAATATGCTGGGCTTTTTGGCAGCAAGCCAGCTGCTGACTAAGCAAGGAGCTGTAATAGGCTAAACTCTTTAAAAATGGGAAAGAAAAGTTAGGTTTGTTACATTCAGCTGTTGGAACAGAGTCCAGAGGTTGGAGAAGGAGATGGATCTTGCAGAGGAGATGCAGCAGTGGGTCTCACAAAATCATGGGGTCATTTCTAGAGTGCATTGCCTGATTTCTAAATTGCTATAGGCAATGGAAACAGCAATACTGGTAGTGCTTCAGTTTCTCTCATATGAGGAATGGGCATCATTTGGGGGGGTTCCCCCTTTCTTACACACTCATCTGCAAATTTACTAAGTCATGTATTGATCTTCTTTTAGCTTTATGGGATTTTGAATCAGGGTTGGTTGCATTAAGTAAGTGCTGTTGCATTGCAGATGAGAATCATAGTGAAAATCAACTTCCAAAACAATCTTTCAAAAGATACCAGTGGGCTTACAACCAGTGTCAGACTACCAGTTTGTGGCAGTGGAGACACCACCTTAATCAGACTGAAGACAATATAAGAAATGAATAAAAAGATAGAAAACAACAAAATTGCCTCTTTCTGAGGAAACAACATGGGATGACTACACTGTGCAGAAAACATCCTAGACATAACCACCAGTGCATGCTGTCCTAGCACTTTCTACCAGTTTCTCAAAACATTTCAAAAGAGTTAAAGGAATTTGCAGTTTGACATGACTGTTAAAAATCCCAGCCTTAGAATAGAAGAAACCCACACATTGGAAAAAAAAAATTAAAATCCAGGCTAAACGACATGTTTATAATTTGTCCTGTGAAAAAACAAGGACTTGGTTATTCCCCTCTTGCATTAGAGAGAGTGGTTAATAAAACAGTGTGCTGTTTGACTTGCATGTGTTGCTGCCTTTTTCCTCTTCCCCCGCCATATCAGCTGTGCCACCTGCCATATCAAGAGGAGGATCAAAAGCTCCACCCACTGCATCCTCTTTTGTTCAGGGAACAGCGAAGGAGAGTTGTAATGGAGATGTAACACTTGATAGACCATATGCAGCCAGGCTCAAGATATAAAGATGCTTTTTGTGGGGGGGTGGAACAATTTTAATCCAGCTTTCCTCCTTGTGCAAACTTGCAGCCATTGAAGCCACAGGCAAAATGTGAATGACTTGTCTAATAAGGATTTGGGAGCTGGACTGGTACCTGGGATATCAAGTTCTGCTGCCTCATCTCACATTCTTAAGACATTCTTTGTTTCAAATCAAATTTATTTCCTAAATAGAAAGGTTTTGCGCAGTCGTCCAGAATGCTATCAGTTGGGAATAGTTTGCAATTTTTATGCACGGCTTTGCCATGCCACAGCAGGAAATGGAATACTTTCTTCTTGATCTTTCATATCCTGAAGATTACACAAATAACAGTCAGTGGCACCATGTGCATGAGAGCTGTGCTCAAGGAATGGATGTCCACAAGAATATCATTCCTCTCTGCCATTTTGCTCTGAGAAAGAAGGAAGCCTCAACATTGCTGTGAGAATTACCAAAATATGTGAGGAAAACTTGTACCAGGCTAACATTTCCATTCTCGGTGAGGCCAGCATAGCTCTTGCACGGTGTCATTCGACTTCAAATGCTTCGCAAACACAAAGTAATTAAGCTCAATATTCTGTTACAGAACACTGTAAATGATATCATTAAAAATATACCAAGCATCAGAGACTAGTTAAAATACGCGACACAAAAGCTCTGATATATTTTATAAGCATGATTTGACAAACTGCCTAACATTTTCTTAGCAAAGATATTTGATGTATTAATAAACACTGTATTTTTATTAAAATTTAAGTGCTCAGAAACAATTCAAACACCT
>WAAG01065229.1:0-11541 GCA_013390105.1 Tichodroma muraria | reverse complement strand
TACCTTTTACAAACCAATAGAGTAATTGGCAAGAAAACAATGAACAAATTGGAGTTCAATGCAAGGTCTGTGATAGCTGTATAAAAATGGGTTATGTGAATAAAGAATTGTTTTTTCCTGCATGAAGAAACTGAGTCCCATCTGCTTATTATTGCAACACACACTTATAAGCTAAAATTGTCATTCATGATGAGCAGAAGGCGATACTATAATCCTCTGAAAAAAGTAGTTCACATTTTTCCCTAAAACCAAAGCCTACTCTATTAACTCTGTAAGGGTCCTATAATTAATATGAAGCTAGTATAATTCACCAAATATTTCAAATATACTCTAGGACAAGGCTGTTTGGTTGAACATATTTGCCATACTGGCAAATACATAACTACTTCTTCTCACATCCACCTCTGGCATGTGGATCCATCCCGCACTTCCTAAGCATTTTGAAATTCATCATAAGTTTATCCCCACAGTGTATTCTCTCACAATGGGAAGAACATTTATTAAATAGTAATCTATTACATAGATTGAAAATTGAGCTATAAGAAAACTAGATTACTTCACTCAAAACAGCTTGAGAAATTTGTGGCAGAGTAAGAAATCAAGTCTAGATGCTTAAGCTGGGTTCCTAGCCAAAATATATGCAATAAATACTAACAACATATGCAAGACCACAAATGGTACAAGTTTATCTGGACAAATTACTTTGAAAAACTTTATGCTTATGTGCTTTCAATAATGAGACTGAACATTTCAAGAGAAGGAAGTCAGAAATTGAACATGACCACATGACAAACAAGAGCTGGTTACTTTGTCTTGTCTAAGGTTTTCCACAATGGACAATAATTCTAGAAGCAATAGTAGGCCTTTCACTGTGGTCACCCTATAAGATGCAGCGATGACTTCAAACACTGTAGTTCTTGATAAATTTTAAGGCAGATCCTAAAAAAACAGAAAAACCCAAACAAACAAAAAAACAAAACACACACAAAACAAACCCCATCCCACAATCTATGTAAATATTTGCATAGTTAAATCCTTTTTCTGTTCATTTTTCCCACAATCTAAGCACATATTTCCAAGCTTTATGTTGGAGTCAAATTCTCATATTTTCATCACACCAGAGAATACATGCCTTTCAGCACAGAGTAGAATAAATTCCTAGAAAGACCACCATGATTTATTACACAGAAATCATTACAACAGAGACAAAAATATATTACAGGTTAAAAAAATAAATATCTGTACTTTCTAGAAGAGGAACCTTGTTTCCTGTGAGAAAAATAGGAATAAAAAAAAAATATAAGGATTAAAATTTAACAATGTTTTTGCCTCTACAGAGATTATAAAATTCCAGACACATTACAAATGTGCAGACTGTATGCTCCTACAGTGGTTTAGTATACATTTTTATCTTTGTGTGAGATTTAAAACCAAAGCTCTATACAGGGATTTAAAAACCTAGTTATAGACAGTCTGTAAGAAAAAAAATGGTAAAAATACCCAAATACTTCCGTATTAGCATCATACTCCCCAAAGCCCTGAAACATAACAAGCCCGATCTATTGCAACCACCTTTGAACCAGAATTATGGCTACTGCAATCTCAACACCTCTTATGACACAAAGTGTCAGGGAAAAATAGCAACTATGGGAGAAGAACTCATTGCTCAAGAGTAAGAGGATCCTTTGCAAGTTACAAACTAATCAGAATAATTCCCAGACAACACACTATGATATTTGCATTGTCAGCTGGTTATCATGATTTATGGGAAAAGTGGGACATGGACACAGCAGTACAATGGAATTGGCCTGTGATAGCTGTAGTAATCTCATTACACAGCTTTTGCTTCTTCAATCAAAACGCTGCACAGCTGTTGTTTTCTTTAAAATGCACAAGGCAAAAGAAGGATGGGGGGGAACAAACAAAAAAAACCAACACAATAAAAACCCAGGTGTTTCAATCCATAGCTTTGTGAAATCTCTGCTTTGACTGCTCTTCTTTTCCTTTTCTTTTAAATGAGTGTTTTAGCACATCCACCATCTACATACTCTCTAAAAGCAGTTGTGATAATGAAATAAATAATAAAACCACAACCAGAGCTTCAGAGCACTTCTTTTGACTTGACGTATATGATAACCGTCTAATTAGGCTTCTATTAATGAAAAACATGATCAATCTTTGAAAGGTTAACTTTATCTTGTCATCACAATATAAAAGTGTCCTTCACAGGTTTTCAGATAGCCTGGTAACAGATATTCTCACACACAAAAATGGTTTAGAAGTTTGGGGATTTTTTAGCTGTTTTTGTTTGTTTTTAATAAGTTCTACCAGAAGAATCCTGCAGTAACAATTAGCAGCCATTAGACCATAGTATTATACACACAAAGTAACCACTTGTATTGCAGTAGAAGAGTCATAGCATCGTAACATAGGATTTGACATTAAAAAAGCTTAAAAGTAACAAGGCAGCTGGAAAACACTTAGAAAATAATATGAGAAATATATATATTTATTTTTATTTAATTCACTGGCATCATAACCAAGATGGAGTGCACACTCAGCAATTTTGCACACAGCACCAAGATGAGTGGCGAAGTTGACACACCTGAAGGATGGGATGCCACCCAGAGGGACCTGGACAAACTTGATAAGTGGGCCCATGGTAACATCATGAAATTTAACACAACCAAGAGCAAGGTGCTGCACCTGGGTTGAGGCAATCCAAAGTATCAACACAGGGGGATGAATAGATCCAGTGCAACCCCAACAAGAAGGCCTTGGGGTGCTGGTGGATGAGAGACTGGACCTGACAATGTGCACTCCCAGCCCAGAAAGCCAAACATGGTCGAGCTACGTCCAAAGCAGTGTGGGCAGCAGGGAAGGGAGGGCATTCTGCCCCTCTGATCTGGTGAGACCCAACCTGCAGTAGTACCTCCAGCTCTGGGGTCCCCAGCACAGGAAGGATGTGGGACTGTTGGAACCAGTCTAGGGTAGAGTTGTCAAGATGGTTGTAGGACCTCTTCTATGAAGAAAAACTGAGAAATCTGAGGTTCAGCCTGGAAAACAGGATGTTTGAGGTGACCTAACTGTGGCCCTTCAGTATCTCAAGGGGCATACAAAAAAGCTGGAGAGGGACTTTTTACAATGGCATAGAAAAAGGGACAATACTTTTAAACAGAGTAGGTTTATACTAGTTATTAAGAAGATATTCTTTACTGGTGGAGCAAAGGTGAGAAGCCTTTTCCTTTCCTTTCCCTCTGTAAAAAACAAGGGGTTGATCACACACAAATTGGTGCTTTGCCCATCCTAAGTTTGTCAATTAGATACAGAAGGGAGAGTCTATAGGCTTAACCCCTTATGTATTTCATTAGGTGAAGAGAGTGCCACAACACTCCAGAGACTTTAGTTTTAAAGGCTAAAATGATCATTTAAAATGATCATTCACCTTGGCAGCAGATAAGCATTTGGTGGGGGGTGTTGCTTTTCATTTTGAGACAGCATTTGGATCACTCCCTAGGAAAAAAAAAACAGCTTTCAGATATAAGCTCTCTGAAAAGTGCTTACAAAATGTACCTTGCAATAATCCTATACCTAACCACATCTGTAGCCCTTGTATGTTTCTGTGCATCATCAGCAGAAAGCACCCACTCTCCATTTACTCAATTTGGGACGAAAATTTAAAAAAAAAAAACAAAAAAAAAAAACCAAACTGAATACAGCAGACTCCAGATGTTTCAGATTGCTGTTTGGGCACAGAATGAGGCTATTCAGTTTCACAGCAAGAAAGTAAAATACAGTAAATTACCTTGCCAGGGCATCAAAGTGGCACAGATTACAGCTCTTCTTCTATAATCATCAGATGAATAAAGAGCATTTTCCACACTAAAACCTCTTACAAGGGACAACCATTATCCAACTCTTCATTTACTCATTAAGCTACATCTAGGTTTTTACTTCTCTAATTGGAATTTGATACAAGCTCTTTAGTCCTAAAGTGTTTTTTTTAAAAAAGAGAAAAGAGGTGTTATCACCTACAGAGTAAAAACACCATTTTCATTGAAGAGACCTTGAATTTAATGCTGCATAATTGCAATGTGAGTTGTTTTAAAAACAGACCAGCAATTCATAAAAAAACCAAAACAGCAACCTGACCAAAACAAACAAAGACTGAAAGAAACTTTCAAGGGGCAGAAGTGAGGTCCAAAAACCCAAGTCCTCCTCTTTATTTGTGTGCAGTCCCCAACACAGTTGGCATCAGAAAGCAAGTAAAGAGTTCTTCTTTCACTACAGTAAAAGTGCCCCAAAATCACATAACCCAATGTCTGAAAGGAGGAAATATTATCTTCCCTACCAAAAAAATAAACATATTAAGACACATGACTCGGTTTACGCAACGCAAATGAGACTGGGAACTGTACCTTCAGACCCTGAGAGCAGAGAGGAAGGAGAAGTGAAGGCCCTTCTGTTGTCCCTGGGAGATACCCAGGTGAGCAGGGAGAAGTGTGAGGAGAAAGGAGAGGCAGTGGAACTGTTCTGGACTGACAATCCCCAACACTCTGCACCAGGGCCACCTGAGGATGTATCAAAGAGCTTGGAGTAAAGCTCAGCCCTAGAAAGGGCAGGGGAAAAAAAGTATTTTCTTCAGAAACAATGTTCTGAAGTCTTTGTTTCTTACAACTCAGATCTATTTAAAATGCCAGGGAAACTTCTCTCACAGTCAAATCTGTTTCACCTGATAGTAACTCATAAGGGATTCCTCCCTCTATTAAACCCACAGTCTTCCATGGCACAGTCTCTCCCAGTGGGGGAGTGGGAGAGCAGCTGGGAGGTCATCTGGTGGCCAGACAGTTATCTACCTACTACAGCAGAATATTCAGACTCAGGTCTTCATTGCAGTCCAAAATCCTCATTTTCTTTCCCCCAGAACCAGAGGACAGAATAGAGATATTCTGATTTATCATAATGTCTTGGACATAGCTACTGAATCCTAAAATTCGAGACTTCTGGTCCATATACAAGTAAAAAACAAATAATCCCTCTCCTTTTTCTTTTGACTTTGCAGCTAATCCCCCTTCTCACAAGTATCCAGATACTGCATATTAACATGGTGTTAATATGTTTAGCTTTACATATGCAAATTCAACTAAATATGATTGATACAAAGTCAAGTATCATAAGCAAGCCCATTAAGTTAAAAGGCATTAATTTCCAACAAAAACTATGTATGATACAAGTGTGTTAACTTCAACATAAGCAGCAATGAAAGCATACTTGTAGTAGAGCAATGTGAACAACTTTGGTTGAAACCAAGCTGAAATGCTAATTCTACCAGAATTACACATCCCCCTTTTTTCTTTTAATAAAAATATTGTTTTAAGATTAATTTGTAAAAATTATTTTTCAAATAAAATTTTAATAAGGAGGTAGTGTGAAAGTGCTTGCAAGTCAACTTAAAATATTTTTTCTACTAGGCACATGAATGAGTCTATATATGACTAAAGTTAAGTAAATCAGATCATCTACATTGCTCTGTGTGGGTGCAAGCGTGAAATTTTGGGCCTTGCAGTTAATTACCTTCTATTTCATCTTTATTTGACGGTATTCACATTGCATTTAGTCTTCCAAATGGAAGTGGAAACTCTAAATGCACAATTAGCTATAAAGTGCAAAGAAAAAGAGAGAATTTGCTCAAACCAGTTATTGTCAAGGGCTTTATTGTAATGTGGGTTCACCATGTTTCTACAATAAAATGCTAACCCTTCCACTGGAAACATAGATGCTGGTCAATAAAGACTCCTTTTCTGAAGTATCCCTTATGGATGCACATGTTAGTCTTCAAATCACAGGTTTAAAACCAGTGACCTGACATCAGACAAACAAGTTTTATCTACAGAAGAAGGTTAAAGATTGGATGGTACTTGAGAAAAGGTTGAGAATAAATTGCATCAAACAAAAGAATATTTTAAAAAGTGCTGAAACAGAAATCTACAGAACATCCTTACAGAAACACCTTAATTGCTGATGAATAGTGGAGAAAATAATAATGCAGTACCTATTGTTAAATAATGCTGTTAAAAAGAAATCTAAAATTTACAGCCTGGTGAGATTTGTCCCATTACTGAGTCAACTGATAGAGAATCTAATTAAAGATAGGATGGCAGAACAGTTGGATAAATATAACTTGATAGACTCAAGCCAGCATGGCTCCAGCAAGGGGAAAAAGGGTAGAGGAGAAAAATCTCACTCCTTTAACCCAGTAGAGGCACTTTTTTGCAAGCACATACAAAACTGTGGGGGAGGGGGGGGAGGGGGCAGGAAAAGGATTAGATGAAAATGGGCTTAATTAACTTCAGTTTTCAAAAATAATATAATTAGATCTTTCCTAAATGAGTATTAATTTCTTTGTAATTACACATAAGGATATCAATTATTTAGCTTTATGTCACCAGCTGTGTACTAGGTAGTTTTCTAAGGGGCAAATATCTTGATTTAGAAACTAATTAAGCAATCGGAAATAAAGTTTAAAAGTTATTCCTTAAAACAACCACAGCTATTTTTAAATAGAAAAATTTCATGGGTCTATGTAGTCAATGATTTAGAAACGGAAATAGCTAGCAAATGGATGGCATTTCCCCAGTGACACCACACTGTTTCTGTTACAATACAAGCAAGATGATAGCATATAAAATGTAACTTGAGCATTACAACTTGTGAAGTTGTTCCCAGTGAACAGAGGATAAGAAACCTCCAGAATCATTATTGAATTTCTCAGAGTTTTTTTTGGTTTGTTTTTTTTTTTTTCCTTTTGTTAACATGAATCTTGGACTTCACCATAGACAGGCTGGTGAACTTGGTTATGAGATATTAGGAGTGCTAATGGAATGCTTGAGTACATTGGGTATAAGCAATTAGAAGCAAAAAAAATTTAAACAATGGTCTGATATCTTAAAAATCATAAGTTAAATTTTAGATGACCACTCCTATTGAACACATAGAAACTAGGCATTCAGAGAAATGAAAGTTTAGCAGGCTCCGTCTTAATATTTCTTCTGTTCACAGATACTGCTATGAGACAGGAACAAAAGTATTTTTCCAAAACTCATAGAGAGATTGGTGAAAGAAAACAAAAGAGAAAAATGGCTCAGATAACTTGGAGATGTAGCTATTGTCAACAAAACAGTCTGGATATCAGAGTAATTTCTCCCTTCTACACCCATCAAGATATGTTAATCTACATTTTCTGGACTCTTTAAAGTAGAGTTAGTGTCTTCACATTGGTGTTTCACACCTCTTGAAGAACTTATGAGTTTGTCTAATCCTTCTGGGCAGTTACTATTTGCTTTACCAGGCTGACTGCTGACAAGAAGATCCCCACAGTTTAATTGTATTTTGTATGATAAATACATATTTGTTTGTTCTATAACTCCTGTTTTATTATCCTTTTTATGTCATTCATTCTTGCTCCATGAGACATGAAAAATGAATATAAAATTATTAATTCATGGTCATTCATCATTTCATAAGCCATTAGCCAATTTGTTTCTTCCTCAAGTTAAAGATTGCGTTACTTAATCTTTCCTTATATTGAAGTCATTCAAAAGAAACTGATTATCCTGGCTGTTGCCATCAATAGCTATGGGATCAAATTATGAGATTTAATGGCAAACACCAGCTTCTTATCTCTTTAGTTCACTGGAGGGAGAAAAGCAGATTTAAACTCCAGTTAGAAAAATCTGACATTCTCAGTCAAACACCTAGCTCAAATCAGCTAATATGAGTTCATAGCAAATTATTTTGCCATAGAGATATTTTCCCAAAAACAAAATATTCTGTTGCTTCAAAAACCCTTGATGCCCTAAATTTTAGCTTTTATATTTTTTAGATTTTGTGCTGGTTTTGTGGGTAGGTTTGGGTTCCATATTAAGTGCTACTCAGTTCTCTTCACAGAGTAGACAGACAAAACAATTCCTTCTCTAGCCTGAGACCAAGGACAACTTTCAGGCCCATGAACAAAAACAACGGTGAAGTGAGAAGAAAAACCAAGGAGGATGGAGCTTCATAACCTGAAGCTGTGGTTGGACAATTTGACTCTAATATGCCAATGGACCAAAACTTATAAAAGTGTGGGACCTCGTGATCAGGGGTCCATTTTGTGACCGTTCGGGTGCATCTTGGGTGTGGTCCGAAGGGACTCCTGTGTGGCCCAGGTGTGCCCATGGAGGCCTTTTAATAAATACCTACTTCATCCTTTTGCTCTGTCTAGTCTCTGTTCCAGGTCAGCCTCTAGCAGGCATCACCCTTAAAAGAGAGATCCCTTTAAAGAGTCACAGTAGTATATTTTTTTTAAACAGACAAGAATGCTGTATTTCCCAAAACCTAATTTTTAAATGCAATACTGCATAAACCCACTTGAAACATATCAATCATGCTTCATACATAAACAGCATAACTTCAAACAATCTACAGCTTCCCATAGCTTATCATCAAGTGACTTCCCAATGGAAGCTCCAATTAGAAACAAGATATATGAAAAGACTAATGAAAGGTGAACTGAATTGATGTATATGACAAGAAACCTCAGCTGAGGTGAAGCCATCTACTACAAGAGTAGTCAGCGCTCATATTTCCCACTCTTTTCCCAGTTTCATATTAAAAAAAAAAAAGAAAAAAAAGTTTACTTTAGTGTATGCAACTAGATTTTTATTTTCTTAAAGAAACACAATGATTTGTCTGGCAAATATTATGTTTAACTTAGTAGCATTTGTATATTCCTTAAAAACCTGTGAATTAATTTTGCCTTAATGATTCAAATCTTCTGCAGTATCAGATCATGATACAGTCTTAACCATCAGCAATCTGTGTTATTTTATTATTACTGAAACTTGAGTTTTTTAAACAGAGTAGTTAATCTTGCATTTCTGAAGGCCTATTACTCTGTTTCTATACAAGACTAAGTGGCTGGGGTTATGTGCCTTCACATCCTCTGAGAGCATAAAAAGCCAAGAAACATTTACTACAGAAGACAAACTGGGGAGATGAGTAAAGAGAGAAGCACATGCCAGAAGTTTACAAAACTCTGCATGAGGTAACTAGACAGAGGAACTAAAAAGAACAGACCCGAAAGCCTCCAGTAGTTACTGAAGGCCCCCAGGACCAATGCCTTAAAGTCCTCCACAACCTGAAGAGTGGTATTCAACTCTCTTTCCTATCTACCTTCAAAATATGAAGTTGCTTCACTTTTTAAATTTAAATTTTTAATAATTTTTTGGGGGGGAAAAAAGTAAGTCTTCATAAGGAAAATGAAGTCTCATGCCCATCCCCTAAACAAACCCATAAAGTCACAGCACTAACTGAACAGAAGCAAGATGGATAAGGTCAGTGCTTTCTCTTAGGCTGCACATCCCAATTTGATAGGAGTGTGGAGAGTACCTGTTGTTAACACGACATAGTCTTTGCTCAGTTAGCCTCAAAGGTTTCTACAAGGTTGGCAGCTTCACCCAAACTGCTGATTAAATAAAACCAGAGAGAACTGCTTTCTTACATCTCACATTCCTGTACTTAGCTTCCTCTCATCCTGAGTAGGGTAAATAAGCATATTTAAAAAACCAAAATCAGTATTACTTTGGAACTTCCAATACATTCTAGACACTCTTCAAAATTGTTCATATTAATGTTAATGGATCAGAAGCTCTACAAAATTTGTTTGATGCAGTGCTTAGCACTTATATATGCAACCAGTTAAAGTTCAGATTGAATGGAAGGAGAATTCAAGTGTTTTTAACAGGGCTTCAGAATTTGTAGAAAGGATGTCTGCTGTACTCTCTGGAGTGGAATACAGAAAACTGAATGCAGTCATTCAGCAGCAACAATAATGAAAGGCCTGTAGCTGTAGCAGCATCATATTCGGATTATGCAACATCACACAGTACAACAGTAATTAAGGATGCAGCTGATCTAACTAGATGCTAGGACAGTGAAAATACATAAGCATCAGCATGATCTAAAAACCTCTTATTTTGGAAGTGTTACAAATCTATCACAGCATGCTATGCATCAAAGCCATCCCAAAGAATTTGATTACAGGTGAAATATAGGGGAAAATTTCTCCCCCACACCTCGCATTTCTCTAGACCATATTAACTAAGAGAAAATTAAATTATTTGAGAACCTTAAGCACAGTTATGACAACTGACTCTACCTTCTAAGGCTGTGGTGTTATAGAAAAGCTGAGACAGAGAACAAAAAGTTTAAACCCTGAATTCTTTAGAATATAAGCCAAGCACTGTATATTTTAGCTCTGACAAGAAATTACGTATTGTCTAAACTTTAACATTACAGGAAGTTCTAAGTGTAGCAGATTTGAGTTTAAGCATGTATTGGAATTACACAACAAGATGCTCAGGAGAAGTTCTTAATGGCTTTCCCTCTGAAGGAGTCAGGTCTTGAACATAGAAGTCAACCAGCAGGAAATGCCACAAAGCCCATGGAAAATAAAGATTGATAGATGTTGTCTAAAATGTAGGTTAGCCAGCTAGGTGACCAGGTTAATTAATAACTAACAACTCACTACTTGTGTCTGCTTCCCTCTGCATTTACAAATATTTGGAAATATGACTTGCTCCTGTTGAAAGCAATATTTCTAGGCTCAACAAAACACAATAAAACCTGTACTTATTCCCTGGACTTTTCTTTTACATAGAAATAGTGGGGGTATTTGTTAATATAATGAAAATTTAGGATATCTAATGAAATTATGTCTCTTATCCTTCCTAATTACTCCTTTATGATTATTCTTTTACAGGTATTAATCAACAGGGATGACATCCAGCACAGCTTTAACAAAACACTTATCTGTTTATGAACAATTTAAAAGCATGGTTCTTATCACATGCTAATTTAGCTGTCTGAATCAAAGCTCAGCTGACTGTATAATTGGATCAGACACTCCAAGGATAACAAATTCAGTAGCAAAACTAAGATGTAGCATAGGAGCTCAAAAAAATTTAGCATAAGCAAAGAAATTCTTATAGTGCTACACTGCTAATTATCCATCATAACCCAGAAAATGTTACTTCCAAAAGACAAAGAAAAAAACACAGAAGAAGCATAGGATGAAGGAAAAAAAAAACACAGTGGGGAAAAAAATGGTCATAATTGATAATATCTGCCTAAACAATTGTTTGGAAACAAAGGAAGAAGTAATTTTATATCCTTTCTAGTAGTTAAACCACTACTTTGCTCTCGGGAGCTTCTCTGTTGATAAGCAGCAGACCAAGGAGAGCATCTTTCTGAGCTGGCTCCCTTAAATCCTCTTCCATAAAGCTGTCATCCAGGTCTTTTAAGAATCTTCTGGTCTAGTTTGGACCAGCTCTGTGATGTTCCCAGCTGATTTCTGGCAAGTTGAAGTCCCCCATAAAAGCAAAGGCAATTGCCTTGGAAGAATCCCTTAAGTCCTCATAGGATAATTCATCAGTGTCACTGTTCTGGCTAGCAATTCTATAGCAGACTCCCACAAAGGCATCCACATTATTTGTTTGTCCC
>WAAG01065222.1:44997-56393 GCA_013390105.1 Tichodroma muraria | reverse complement strand
TTTTAAAACAAGGTACTATAAAACACATATTAAACAATTTATGGTAGATAACTTTCTATTAAAGTGTGTGCTTGCCACAGATACATTGATTTTCTGTAATTAATAGAAATGATAAAATGACTGGATGCTCACGATTATATAAGTTAGACCAAGTAAAATATCTGTAATTTCATTATAAAATATTAAAGAATAGCACAAGTCCTCTTGCCTGGCATTTTCTCTCATTTGTGAGAAATGTAGCTCCTTCATAGTGATAGAAACCAGTGGTGCTTCAGTGGTTCTAAAGAAAGGATAATTTGAAACCCTTGATAAGGTCAGAGGCACAGCAGAGTACAGCAGAGTACTTCTTTTATATTTACAGCAGAAACTTTTTTAAGGTGTTGCATAAGATCTTCTTCAATTATTTTTTCACAAATAGCAAAAATATGCATTTCTTTGCTGGATATAAAGAAATCTTACTAACTCCTTGAATTTTGCAATTTCTTCACTTTAAATACCTCTAGTGCTACAAACCAGTGGAAATGTGGTGTTTCTGGCCCTGCACATCAGGGCTGAGGTGCTGAGCAGCCACTGTGTACTGCTGACTTGAGATCTTTAATGCTGGGATACACATATCAGTCAATATGCACTGACTGATATTCTGAAGTCACACTTCAGAAGTTGGAAGTGCATGATGGTCCACAACCCAAACCCACTTCAGATATCAGGCATTATTTAAACATGTCTTACCATATTTCATGTCTTCTTTCAGATGAACAAAATAAAATAACATCCTCCTTTTACTATCTTTGTCTTCTAAATGGAAGGAACTATTTAACTTCAAATCCTTTGTATGCATTCATTACAGGTGGGCTCGATCTGAAAAGTCTTTTCCAATCTAATTGAGCACAGGCACTCTGAAGATGCCATAGAGATTTTGGGATTGTGTGTACAGTGCTGCAGATCTTATTTGCAGAAAAAGAAGTTTTCTTCCTTCCAAATGTAGTTTGTCTTTAAAGTCTCTGTATTGGCTTGTTCCTTTCTGGCTTCGGTGCACACTCTGAAAGTTTTAGCAAAGCTTTTACTTCTGTACCTTCTTAGTGGGAGGAAGATGACTTCTATCCACCTTGTGCTCTGCAGGGAATGGAGACCACGGGCCCTGGCAGTGGGCGCAGAGCTCTGCTCTCCTGGGAGCTGATTTGAGTGAGGAGTCCAGAAGGACAGCTGTTTTTAGGAGGTGGTCAGCACTAGTTTTTTTCCACCAGTATAAGCTTTCTGAGTTTCCTTAAAAGTGGTGGTTTGGATACTTGAGGGATCAGACCACTTGTCCTGTGAGAAGAGACCAAGGGGTCTAGGCTGGTTCACCCTGGGGAGGAGCTGGCTTTGGCAGTGCCTCATAACAGCCTTCCTGAAACTGTGAGGAAGCCACTGAGAAACACAGAACCACAGAGCAGAGAGAGCCAGGCCCTTCACAGTGATGCACAGTGAGAGGGAGAGACACAGTGGGCATAAGAGGAAACCAGGGGAGTTCAGACTGGATACAGGAAAAGCATTTCCCTCATCAAGACGCCCCAGCTGTGGGACAGGCTGCCCAGGAAGGCTGCGCGTTCTCCCAGGAGTTTTTTAAGATTTGATTAGGTAAACCCTGAGCAAACTGCTCTGACTTCGGAACTGACTCTGCTCTGAGGTTGATCTAAATGGCCTTCTGAGGTTCTTTTCTGTGGTCTTACAATTTCCTGACACTTAGCACAGGATGAACAAGTACAGATGTGATGGACTGAGAGTGGCTAGAACAAATAAAAGCTGGTGCCTAGAGGTGGTAAAAGATTGGAGAACATCAAGTAAGTGCATGATTATGGATCACTGATCTTTGTTATGCTGGAAATTACTTGGTCCTGGCTTAGAGAGCAGTGCACAGCCATAGCTTTTATGTTTCAAGGTTTCCTTTGAGGTTCCAATTTCACAGAGAAATGTTTTGTTTAATGACCTCCTACGTTAGCAGTTTTCTGTGTTGGTGACTGAAATTGATCTTGCTTGTGGTGTGAAGGAGCACAAGCTCAGCCTCTGCATCATTTCTCAACCATGTGCTTTAGTCCTACCAAAGAATGGGAGGCCAGCAAATTTCTGAGCATCAGAAATACCCATGCTGAAACTCTTAGGTACAGTATTGATAAAGACTCAGCTGTTTTTTAATCTCTGTGATGCATGGTTAGAAACTGCACCTTTGTGCTTGAGCCCTGGAAATGCTTGGTCGATGTTTTTCTTTGGTAAAGTAACATATGAAGACCTTTCTTATTTCCCTCAAGCATTTCACAAGAGAGAATTCCTCCCTGACCAGAGTAATTACAAAACAATTCAGTAGTGGTTTATGTTCCACACTTCTTAGTTAAATAAGTGGTACAAAGAAAAAGAACAGGAGAAGAGAGGAAGATAAATTTGTCAGGGAAATAAAAATGCAAGGAGGACAAGGTTTCATAAAGAGTTCAGGTGAACAATGAAAGGAGAGGGTGAATAATTCACATAAGAAAGAGCAAGGACAGACAAAAAGGATGAAAAGAAATTGAAAGAGAAAGTGAAGAGGTTGACAAAATGAGACAGAATAATTGGCAGCTAATGTTTCAAGGAAAATATAATAAAAATTGAAGGAAATATTATGCAAATAATTACTTTTACATTTGTAAATGCTCTTAGTCTAGCAGTGCATGTTTGACAAATATTCTTTAACCCAGTTCTGGAAAATTAGAGAACTTAGTTTAAATTTAAATTGATGGATAACAAAAGATGTGATCACTAAAGTGCAAAAAAATGTAAGTTCATTAAATTAATGAAGTTTGAATCAGATTTCCATTATACTGGCCACACCAGTTTTCAGTGATAGTTTTTTCAAGCATAGTTTTCCATGACAAATATCCCTGATACTTTAGGGACATTCTTCTTTTGAACAAGTCAATAAACTGACAACTAGTAACAGTGGGTAGCTCCTCTGTAACAAATTGAGGAGCTAAAGTTGCAACCTCTCTGTCTTCTAAAGTAAAGGTAAATTTTAGGAGGACCTAGAGACTCACCCTCCTGATCCTCCCCAGAGCCTGTGCACAGCAATAGGGTCACAGAAAAGAGACTTCATGTATGGCTAGAAGAGGAGGGACAGGGATGTATTTCACACTATCCAAAAATACAAGACCAGCTCTGCTGGTACTAAGTCATACTTCTCTTTGTAGTACTAATTACAAATGAAAAAGAACCTGATGTCCTGAAAAATCCTTGGAAGGTGTGGATAGCAAAGGCTGATAGTGTATTCTGTTGAGTGTTTTGATTGCACTTAAGCTACAAAGACATTAATCAAAATGATGATCTATGGAGACTCTAGTAGTCTAGTGTGTTCTTTTTCTTTGCCTGGAGATAAGAATAAACTGCAATGGATTTTCTTTGTTTTCAGTACAGCCTGGACTTTACTAGATGATGCAAAGAGTAGGAAGTTGAAAACCAGTTTGGTTGCACCCACAGCAGAAGCAGAATTAATGTATAATGTCTTATGAAGGCTGCAGAAAGCTTCTGGTGCTGTTTTGAATGAAAAGCAAGTCTGAATATTTACTAGTTTCTGATCCAAGACGGAGAGCTGAACTAGGGAGTATGCAAGGGCTCTAAATGCCTCTTTTCACTAGGAGTCCTTGATGTCCTCCTGCCCAGCTGACACTCTCCTGAATCGGTGACTGACTCTTGCACATCTCACTGGTTTTGTGTCCTACAATAACCCATCTAGCTGCTTCTCCAAAAATAATGGCCTCCCCTTTATTACTTTGCCTTGCTCTGCAGGCTTTTTCTTCAGTTCTGTTCTTCATGCTTGGAAGAATCTTTCCATCCTGAGGTATAAGCCATAAAGTCTCTCTTCTTTCCTAGTTTCTAATTTTTATCTTTTGGGGGGCAGGTTGGTTTGATTGGGATGTATTTTAGTTATGACAGTTAATTACTATCACCAGCCATTTTTTATAATAATAATTGCAATATAATATTTTAACAAAATTCTCTATGCTGTTACCATTTCCTGTACTCCTGATGTACAGATGTGTGTTCTCCAGTAGATACCAAGTTTTAGCCAAAGTTAAGTGTTCAGGCAGTGAATCACTGGTGATGTTTAACAGTAATAATGACAGCCTCACTGGAAATTGTAAAGCCTGATAAAATGTTTTGCAGGCTTTGAAATTTAATATCTGAGGAAGGATGCAAATGGTGAGTATTTCTCTGAGAAGAATCAGAAATAGGACTTAGTTTGAAAGTTGGATTTGTGATGGCTGTCATCCCATGAGTTGAACTTTATCCATGAGACTTCTGTAGTTCTCTGACAGGTGGGTTATGGAATGGTGTTGGGAAGATGGAAAGATGGCAGGATTCATACTGATGAATGGAAGTTTGTCTTGTGTACAAGAAGGACTAGCAAAAAGGAAAAGCATGGAATGTGTGTACTTTTCACCTAAATCAGTAACTCATGGAAGAATATTTAAGTGTGTTTTGGACTGTTCAATTTCTACAATGTGCTGCCATTATGCTACGTTTGTATGGAAGCACCTGGGCACTGCTTCCCAAATGCTATATTTTGACCTTGAATGAATAACACACAATTTCTTAAATTGTTAAAATCCAGATAGTTACCTTATGCTTTTGTCTTTTTTTTCTTTCCTTTCTCTTGTCCAGGGAAGAACGTATCAGTCACACAGAAGAAGCAGTAGAGCTCTGAAGGACAGATGAAATGTGGTTTGGCCTGAAGGTGACTGCAGCTGCTCCATTATGGGAAAAAGTGAGAAGTTGCCCTAAGTTACTATCTGTGCCATTTTAGCCACCTGCTGTAGTGGAACCTGGCCATGCACACCAACCCAGTGTGTGGTTTGAGTCTGAGTTTTGTTTTGTTTTCTTGGTATCTCAGCATTTGCATTTTAAAGCAATTACCAAGTTAAGCACAATCTCCATCTTCATGGGGCTGCTTATGTGGGTATGTGATATCTTCAGCCTTGTGTGGCTTTGAGCATTCCTGAAAGAGCCTTTGATGTGAGTTGGGAAGTTTAGAGTATCTTAGGATGTGATACTTGAGGGTACAAACTGTTTAGCAAATGAGACAGAATGGCATTTTTACAAGGATAAGTTGGAATTGGGAATGATCTTCATGCGTGCTGAGAGGGACTTGGAACATCAAAGTGCTCTGTCCTACTACTCCGAGCATTTCAACCACATGAATAGGCCACACTGAATTTAACTTTCAGATAAAGCACTTGCAGGCACACACACTTTCCCTGAAAGAGGCACGTTTGTGCACTCTGGTTTGTGGCAGCACATATGATGCAAGCACATTTTGCAGCCGTGCTGCACAGTACAGATTAGACACCACAACCCCTACTATTCACCTCTGAGTACCATTTGGGAAGGCCGGGAGATGTGAATGCAGGCACCAGACCCGGACATGAGGAGTCCTGGGGGTGCCTCCATCCGTTCTGTAACCAAAGGCACAGAGCACTGCTGAGTAGGTGGCAATACACCTGCTGACTTGAATGGCAGAAGCTGCTCTCAAACTCTTACATTGTGATGCACTTTCAGTTTTGCTAACTGTTCTATGACTTGTATTTCCCTTTTTTCTCTTTTAATGTTGAGCGTACTGCTAGGATGTGCTGTCTTTACAATGTGTAGTTGCCCAGTAATTACAGATATCCTTTGAAAGGAAGCAGAAAAAGAATAAACCGTGGAATCCCAATTTAGATTAATGTAATGTGCATTTCTAGATTACAATTAGTAACAGGATGGCACGTTGTCATGGTAACATGTGAAGCTTAACTACAAGTTCCTAAAATAAAGCAATGACATATGTGTAGGTTTCTATCCATTTGCATACTATCCACATGAAAACATACATAATTTCTACAACACTCAGGCAATTAAACCCTACTTCTTTCTTCTGAATTAAGTGTTGAACTAAAATATCAGGCCTTTTTCCTAGTATTTATGCAAAATCTCCCACCATAAATTATAAATGTTTGATAATGAAGCTGTCCATTTTGTAACATCTTAAGCTTTCTGCCTTTTGGTTTCATTTTAGAACAATTAGTGTAAGGAATGTAGAGCACTCTTCATTGTGGTTTGTACCACATCGATCTCCTTGAAATTCTACCACCTCCTCATAAGAAAATTGTCCAAACAATATTGGAAAAGTCTGCTTATTAATTACGCTGATAGACCAGTGGATGTGTTTCATGCGGCTGAGGATTGGGAAGTAAAAACCCAACTTTACCTCAAACCAATGGAAGAAATCAGTAAACTTTTAATGTGAGATTGCCAGCTAAGACAGACAGCTGTTATTTTCTAGTTGCCTTACAGGGAAAAGTGTTGTCTACTTGTTAGAGAGTCTGAGTTTCTTTCACTAAGCAGAAGTTAACTTGTTTATTGTGCTGTCTATGGTAGAGTTGCCAGGACGTGCTTTACATGTATTGTCATTTCATGGTAGACCTTCAGAGAATGAAAAAATGGGCACTTTGTTCTGATTGCTTTATACGCATAACATTGTTTTGGCCAAATTCTTTAGTCAAAATTAAGATGCTGCTACGTTCTGTAAGTAAATGCAGTCTCCTTCTGTCACCCTAAATAGACAAGATGGACAGTGTTACATGGAAAATATGGTTTCTTTGGCAGTTCACTTATTTATGTATACTTTACTGTATAGAGCATTGGAGGATATTGAAAATACAGCTTACAGGTTGCTCCTTAAGCGACCTTTAAATCCCAAATTCTGTTCTTCACACCACTATGGTTGGCAAATGCTGCAAGTACAATGATTGACTCTGGCGTGATAATCACGTTATATTCAGAATAATGCAGTTGCTGGGAAATGTGTCACATTCACAGCAGAGTTCCGAGGATAAACCACCTGCTAGAGCATGGCTGATGTTTGTCCTTGTGGCCTTTTGAAAAGTGGAAACTCTGATTTTTGTGTTTCATAAATCTACCTGTATTTCTCACCTGCAGATGAAAGTTTTTAATATTTGAATTTACTGTGGTTATGGGGTGGAGGGACGGACATGTGCATGCTGGGTTTTGCCACTAATCCTTTGGAAATCCTTTAGTGCCTTAAGGAGGCAGAGGGGTAACAGGCCCTAGGATTACAGAAAATTGTTCAAACCTGTTTCCTGCTTTAGAAGAATTCTTTTAAAATATAGTGTGCCTTTGGGTCTAAGTATATTTGCATTAGAAATCAGTAGCCATGGGATTATGGACTAGAATTTTGGCCCCTGTAGAAATGTTAGGAAAGAGAGTATACTATTTCTTGTGTAGGATATCATCTAAAAATATAGCTAACTTAAATTCTATCATTGGGATCTATGCATACTAGGAAAGTTGCAAGTTGCAGTTAAAGGCAGGGAAAAAAAAAAAAGGAGAAAGTTTAAATATACTGGATGAAATGCTTGTATCATTGAAGTGACTGGCAAATTTCCACAGGCTTTCTTGGGATCAAGATTTCATGCTTGCTTCTACTTGGCTTGGCTTAAGAAATTCTCACATGTGGTAGATACGTGGGCATCGTGTTCTCTTTAATGTTGTAGGAGAGGAAAAGAGAGAATAGTAGTTTTGGAGACCTGCCTTGATTTGGAGTTGCTGGGATCTGTGGTACAAATCTCTGTTCACTATTGTTTCTCTGTGTAACGTAGACTCTTGCTTTGGGAATATGAATATGCAAATATAAATTCCAGTGTGAGAGGTTACTGTGCAGTGTGCACTACCTGATGTCAAACAACTACATTTCTCTACTCTCTGAACTGTGGTCTTTTTCAAAAAGCGGGAAAATGTAACTGACAGATGAAAACCACTCCAGNTTTATAAATTATGCTTTTGTCTTTTGTTTAGAACTTGGAAAAGGAAACCATGTAAATTAAATAAGGAGTGAAGATTTACTACACACATTTGTTGACTGAAAAAATATTTCCCCACCTCCTGAGGTATTTATGAGTACTTTGGGATGAATAATGTATGGAGATCTTGACTTTTGAGCTCTAGTTCTGTACAACTATTTAAAACTTTTGCACAGGCAACAGAGGAGTGGTAACCAGAAGTCATGAAGAGCAGTTGTTAGGGCCACAAATTTGGATTCATTTGAAGAGGTACCAAAGAATGCACAAAAAAAGCTGGGATTTATGGTGTGATACTAATTAAGCAGGTGTAGCACTTAGACTGGGGAGGGAGGGGTGTTTGTAAATAAATGCAAAAAGTTGAAACTCTGACCCATGACCACCCTGTCACTGGGTGCCACATTAGTTTTGGCTATGTGAGAAGCTTCAATAGTATAAAAGAGGCCACTCATATTTTTACTGTTTCATTAAAACCTTCTGGATAACTCTTCAGCAAAGATTTCCACTCTAAGACATTTGCCACTGATATCAACTGTACATATGTATTAATATTCAGTGTAACTAGGAAGATACATAATTGTAATGAAGTCACAAAGTCTACTTAATGATCACAGATTTGTAACTCTCACAAATTATGTAAGATATGTTGGCATTTTATCTTGTTAACAAGATGTATTTTTCTATGTTAACTAAATGTATAATTTGTATAATTTTGTATATTAAATGTATGCATATTTTAAATTAAAAACATTATAATTTTATTATTTTAACTTTAAAATGGTGACAGAGCTTCTGAAATACAGTTTTATATACAACTGTATCCATGGATAGCAACCCAGGAAGTCTCAGTTTTGAGGAAGGGGCCACCTGATCTTTTAACTGGGTAAGGAAATTGTTACACCCAAGTTCTTGTTCCTCTTGGTGGAGGAGCTGCCATTCAGCTTCTGCTGAGTTAATGGAATTAATATGAGTTGGCAGAATACTACGGGCTGTATCACTGCTCATGAAGTGGGCAACCTGAGCCATCCCCAGCTTGTAGCTGTGTTTTGGATTCACAGTTCCTGTATGTCAGGAGACAGTTCAAATCACCGCTCCATGGGATGGGGTTTTATGGGGGGAGGAGGACAGTGCTGGCAGAGATACAGCAGTCCCACAGAGCAGAGAGGGAGACTGACTCAGTGACTTGGCAACCCCAGTCACTCCTCTGGAAGGAGAACTCGTGTCTCTCACATGCATTCCCTCTCGACCGTTCGTGCCTTTTTTGGTCTGATGATTCCATTGTAAAATGCACAATAGCAAAAAATAGGTGCAAAATGTACATTGCACATTCTCTAAGGCCCTGCACCAGGGAAGTCCTGTTCTAGCTCATGATGTTCATGCTGTTGGAAGAAGAGCTCAGCTACAACCGAAGCCAAGCAGGTACGTGACACCCTTCTTGTTGGGCTTTTGTCCAGCAAGATGTTGTAGGTTTTGTTGTGTGAAGCAAGTATGTCCCTAGGTTTTCTGCTATCATCCCTAGGTCTGCTATCATACTAGACTCAGCCAGTCTATTTGGAATAAAGGTCCTATAGGAGGAGGGTGCACTTTCAATCAAGTTCAGTCCTCTTTTCATCAAGCAATGTCAAAACAGGATGAGATGCACTGTCTGCAAGAGAATATACCAAAGCAATATATTTCTCCAAAGTTGCATACCTGTTTTTAGGCAAACTCACAGGATGCCAGAGTATCGGGATGCAATTGAGTCTGCTTCTGTAGCACCTAAAACTGCAATTTTATCTCTTCCTGAACAAAGGAACAGTATGCATCTGGTGACTGAGAATAGTTTTTAGTAAACTAAGGGCTATGGTATGAAAAAAACCCCAAAACATTTAAAAGCAAAGACAGACTCTGATTATATTTTATGCTTATTTCTAACTAGAAAGTTTAATGATGTTTTCTAAAGCGTTGATCTGTTCAGTGATGTGTTCAGCAACATGTTCTCTGAGTCTTATGATCTTCTTATGTATAAGAATTAATATGAATCTCCTGGCTTAATACTTAAAAAATAGCATTCTTTTTTATTTAAAAAGCCATGAGTGCTCTGGAAACCTGAACAGTGTTATCTAACTAGATCCCAAGTGTAAACAGAGTCCATCTTTCTTAGCTTTATGGATGATAAATAAAATATACTTTTCATTTAACAGATGTATGCACTATGCAACACACCAAACCTACTCTGGGACCTTCAGAAGTTTTTATTTTGGAAATTCAAATTAATATTTTGATTGCAAAGAAATAACTCATAAAATTAATATTTTTCCAATACTTGCAAAGACAAGCAGGTCACACTTCACACTCCATGCAGCACCTACATATTTCACTAATTGATAGGGTTTGGTGTCCTGTGGAGGAAAAAATTGACTTTTTTTTTCCCAACATGATCAATAAATCTCAATGCTACCATCAGGAACAAAAAATCAGTATTTGCCCATACAAGAGAAGACTTTAAGGAAGCAATGAAGCAATGTCCTACAAACTACACTTAATTTTTTTCACATGCACCAGTGAAACTTCATATGATATTAACATGTTAATGTGGAAATACAGTTTATTAAGTGAGCTGTGGAATCCTGGGCGATACATGCTTAGAAATGTTAATTGACTAAAATCAGTCTGCTGATAACCAATTATAAATGAAATTTTGACTATCTTACTAACTCCCCTCATGTGAACAACACCCATAGTGTTGAATGCACACACAGCATTTAAGACAGCAGGTCCCACTGGGTTATAAATGCGGAAAAGAGATGTTTTCCTTGGATGTATTTTGGCATTGCTTAGATACGTCACATCGCTGCTTTTTCACATGGTTTGGGTCCATGGGTAGTTGTTGGTGAGAAAGATGGTTATCGGATCTCATTTCTGATGAAATCCCAGGGACCTGTCTCTTTAACCTCCCGCTTTTCCTGATTTTCAATTAGTAACTTGCAATTTTTCTCTTCCTGGGACCACCAGATATGCCTGTGGACCAAAGACAACAATGCAGTGTCTTGTCAATGCAGTGTGGTTGGGCTTGTGTTCAAACAGCACATTGTACATGAACAGTAAACAGGCCTTGTGATTGATTCACTGCTTCAAAATTGCTTAGTCACGTAATCAATCTCAGACCAGTTTGTTACAATGTATTATTTCAGAGCAACAGAAAATGTCCCTTATGTAACTACCGGTGTAGTCAAAGCCTGCGACAATTGCCAGAGATCGGCTGCATGTGCAGGAGAGGAGTCCAAGGACTTGTGAATTTGGTGGATGATCTCAGGCACCAATTCTCAGGATGATTGTAAGGCAGGGCTGTAAAGATGGACTTTCTGACGCGGGCTGTGCAGAGAGCTGAGGGGAGCACACTCTCCACTCCTCCTGCCCTTGGTTTCGGGAACTCGGATCCCTCACAGCTAAACGAAGCCCTCCCGGTTTGTCTCTTTCTGCCGAGGCCAAGTCAGGCAAGCACCATGCCGGCCCGGGAGCCTCCCGGGGTGCTGAAGGGACAGCTCCGGGGGGCGC
>WAAG01065222.1:0-41474 GCA_013390105.1 Tichodroma muraria | reverse complement strand
GACCGGGCTGCGCATTATTATTCGTCTCAGCACCGCCGGTGTTGTTTCGCTGGGCTCGGCTCGCTCCTCGGGTTCGTTGCGTGCTCCCGGCGCTAGGGAAAGCCGACATGTCTTACCAGGGCAAGAAGAGCATCCCCCACATAACGGTAAGCGGCCCCGGGCGCAGCGAGCGCTGCCCGCGCTCCTTTGTTCGCGGGGCGGGGANTTTTTTTTATCGTATTCTGCCTCCCCTTGCTCGCCCGCCGCCCAGCCGGGGTTCAGCGCCGTGTGCTCGCTCCAGCCCGGGGCAGGGAGGGGAGGGAGGGCCGGCGGGGGGCTCGTCCCGGCGCTGCCGGGGCCGGGGGTACCGCCCTCCCGAGGAGCCGGGCCCGGGGAGGCTCGGCCGCCGGGCGAGGCAGAACAAAAGAGGGAGGGGACCACCGCAGCACAACGTGCCCCTGCCACCGCCCCCCGCAGCGGGCAGGGGCAGCGCAGCCTCGGCGGGGCACGGGCGGTGGGCCGGGGGGAGGCACAGGGTGCGGAGAAATAGGAGGTGGGCGAGCGTGGGCGTGGGGGGAAGCGTGGAAAATCAAAGAGCGCCATGATGCCAGCACCAACACCTCTGCGCGCTATTAATACATCAGGCGTGGTGGGAATCAGAAGTCAAAGAGTTAATCATAACCATCCTCTTCCTATCGGTGCCTGTCTCCCGCTTGATGCTTTTGTACCCGAGCAGAGCTACAATAGGGTGTGCTTTCCATGCCAGAAAAAATGGACCTGGGTCCTTTGATACAGTATATTCCTTAATACACACGCTATGGGGGTATAGGGGCTGGGATAGAGAACAGGCAGAGCTGGCGGTATAGGGGTGTGGTAGGGGAAACAGCACCCGGAGCTTGCTCACACGGCAGAGGTTTTCCCCAGCACCGGTGTTGGTCTCCAGGTTGTTGCTTTCCTCTTGGGGGCCTGGATCAGTGGATGATGGGGTGACTGCTGCTGTGGCATCTGGGGCAGAGATGAGCGAGGAAGCGGGGGGATAAGCTCCAGGATTGCTTGGGTTCGTGGAGCTTTCCCTGGAGAGCTGGCACGGCGTGGCGCGGGGCAAGTTTCGGTGGCTGAAGGAGCGGGCTGCCCGGTGGGTGTGGCACCTTCCCGAGCGAACCCGGTGCTTGACGGCTTTAGCGGAGCCAGTGTTACAAAGCTTGTAAGCTCCTCGCGGTTTTCTCCACGTACAATAAAAGCATCCTTCAGTCAAAATACTTGGTCAGGAGGGGAACAACTTCCTTCTTAAATGCTGAGTTTTATGATACCAAAGTGCTGCATCTATGCAGGTTTCCACTGTCAACAGGCAGCAGTGTCTGGTGGTCAAGGCTGAACGTGTGTGCTGCAGTGGCTTTTTGGGTGATGGCTCCTCTTGCCGTGTTCCTCAATGCGTTGTGTGACTTACAGACACTCAGGGCATGTCTGGGTCGGGGGAGGCCCCGGTTACCCTCTGGGTGAGTGTCAGGAGCTTTGTGCTCAATCTTCATTTGAAGCTGGAGTGTAACAGGGTCCCACCCATAGCTAGTTCTTTGCTTTCCAGTTTGGAGTAGAATGAGAAAATGGAAGAATTATGAGTCTTTGCGTTAGAATCAACAGTTCCTTTTAATTTCATCGCTTCTCACAAAATTTCTGTGCTGGGGAGAGGATTGCTGTGAAAAAGAAAGCCCAAATCTCAGCCTTTTCTCTTTGAAATGGGATGTGCTGAAGCTTCTATAAATGAATATTCATTAACATTACTGTTGAGTTTTGTGACCAAATCAAAGGCATAAATTAACATTAGTGAAGTTGGCAGGCATCAGGGCTGGACTGTTTTTTGGTGGTTTTTTACACTTCTGGCCCTTCTCCTCCAGCAAAAGTGAATCACAGGCACTTTGTGTCAGACCTCGTACACAATGCCTGTCCCACAAGAACCCACAGGATCTATCTGTGTGTATCTTCTGAAGCCCCGTCCCAGTGTGGTAAATTAGATGTTTCATCGGGCCACTAAGGAAATACATTTTAGCTTCAAGTCTTCTGGGCTCTAAGGAAACGTGGTAGCTCTGTAGAAGTATGCAACAAAGGCGATGATGAAAGAATATAAAAATGTCATTTGTTACTGTTCTTAGCATTTCCCCCCACTCACACTCCTGCTTCTTGGAGCTACACCAGCTCTTGGGTTCATTGGAGAAGGGAGAAACTAATTTCTGATGGTGTCCTGGGTGCTGATATTTTGGATTTTCCAGTACCAAGCCTGCGTTCCTTGCATGGGGCCGGGATTTGTCCTGAGTGCACAAGAACAGCACCCAACAACAGCATCCAGCCACAGGCACTGCAGTCAGCAGTCAGTACCTGGGCAAAACTTCCCTCTGAGATCAAGTCTGCGGGAACTGTGAAGGAAGAGGCAGCAGCTGGTTTCTCCTCTGATCAGTGTGGAAACAGATACGACTCTTGGGAAGACAGCCCTGTCGTATCCTGTACGGGTTACTGTTCTTGGTGCTTGTGGGCATAACTTCCTCCTTGTGCTCAGTCTGACTGTCCCTCCTGACTCCTTCAGGCAGCAGGGCCTGCCTGACAGCCCCTGCACCTCTTTTACCCAAAGTAGCTTTATTCCTGCTTTCCCTTCTCCCACTGCTCGTGGTAAAGATGCTGTTGCACACAGCCCTGTTTGGCACTGAGCATCTCCCTGCTCTCATTTACCAATCTGCACATGGNTTTTTTTTTTTTTTCATTTCATCTGCTTTTTTTCCCCCCCTTTCCATTTCATCTTGTGAAAATCCATGCCTTTTGCATATTTGTGGCTGTCCTGCTGCCTGTTATGCATCCCATACAGCATCCAGGCTTGCTGTTAGTGGAGCACCAGCACTGCGCCAGTGTAAGGTGCCATTCAGTTGTGGAGAAACTGGGCCCTTTTGTGTCACTCCTGTGAGAGAGGAAGGACCTCTGTATTTGAAGCACCAGACCAGTCTGTGGATGGATAATAGACATGCATTGAACCAGTTAAGTGTAAGCACTTCAGTCATGTCTTCTACACTGTGTTGAAGTCCTTGGCAGGTGGGTCTCAATCCACTGGTTCAGGAGTGTTTGCTGGGGATAGAGCAGGGTGTGCATAATGTAAGGGTGGCCAAGATTGCAGGAGCACTTTTCTCAGCCTTTCTAGTATGGACAGCCACCACATCCATTGCCGAGGTGTTTTTCTGCATGAGGTAGCAATCTTTTGTGCTTCGGTTGTGCAGGATGTTCTCATGCAGACCAGATTTTCCAGGATATACCCCCCAGCCCATTGTTTCTAACACCACTATTATACTGCTCTTGTGCAGCATATTACAGAGAATCAGTGGAGATGATGACATGGAAATACCTGTTACAAATTATTTTGGCTTCTCTTTTTTGGTAGTGGTCAGCAATTTTCAAGCAAGGCCTGAGCTTAGATGAACTCAAAATTGTAGCACAGTTTAAAAAAGGCATGTGGCATGTTAAATGCCTGTGACAGGACGTGTTTGTTCCAGCAGCAACTGCACCCATTAAAACATCATCTGTGTGAGTTTGGTGAAGAGGAGGTGTGAACACAATTCTACTGAGCAAAGGCAGAATAGCTAGTCAAAAGCAAGTGCAAAGGAGGCATTTGGGAGGGGAAAATGGTGCCTGAATCCCTTGGAAAAAAAAAACGGAATCATGTTTCTGGGTATGGTCCAAGAGTTGGCATATGAGTGGGGAAAGGCACTGCTGGTCCTGAGCTGACAGACTGTAAGGCACAGGAAGACAGAGAGCACAAAAATGTGGAAGGCTCTCACTACTAAGAACAACAAGAAAAGAGAAGATATGGCACAACAAGAGGAAAAAAAAGCAGATGCATAAAAATGGAGAGACTGAAGAAATTCAGAGGAGTGTGCACAGAGGATAATTTTATTTGTTACCTTTAGAAATGGTATGAAAAGAGATGAGAAGCAAGTAGGCTTCAGTTGAAGATGGCAGAATACTTTGAGAGAGAAAAAATAAATTCATCTGGGTTTCTGCTGTGTGGCACACTGGTTCAGGATGGAAACTTTCTGTTAGGTCTGAACAAAGTGCTGGGGTAATGTGTGGTGTTCTGGTGTGAGACAACAGCAGTGTGAGAGCTACCAGCCAATTCATTTTGGACACCAGGGGGGACATACCCTACAGATACAGGACATGATGAGTAACTGGAATGGTGGACCAAAGTCCTTGTCTAGGTTTGGATCTATTTTGTATCTCCCTTGACTATGCTTTTTTACCACCCACCTTTGGTTTAACATAGTGTATGAAGCTACACTCAGATTGTTCTGTCACTTGCCAGAAGTGTTTGAAAAGCCTACTGCGTGCTGGGCATGGGAGCACTGCCTCCTGTCACTATTCTGCTCTTGGTACAAGATTTTGGCTGATTTAGACAGCACTTTTTGTCCTGTTTTAAAACACCAAGGCCTGGAACTTCTGGATGCCTTCTTACTTTTGAACATTTGCTTAATCCTCAAAATTACATGTTCCCATGTGTGTCTGTTTAACAGACTTGTCCCCTCTCAGTTTACTCATCTGTCAGTGACCATATGTGAATTCACATTGTGTAGTGGACTGGACTTCAGCCTGGCTGCTCTGGAGATGCTTTAGCTGCTTCAGTATAAGTTTTTGGGCTTCCAACCACCATTTCCATGATTCTATGACACGTTTTCTTTCTTTCTTCTATAGGAGAAAAAGTGGCCACTTTTTCATGTGTCAGTTCCATATGGTGACTTAAATTACATTCAGAGTAGGTCCTTCTGGGGACATTTCTATGGAGACTGAGACCTTTGGCAGAGGGTCAGAAGGAAGGGTTTGGGGCAGTGATTCCTTTAACTGCCAAAGCAAGTTCATCAGCCAGTGCCCTCAGCAGGGCATCAGTGTTTTCAGCATCATAGCTGGTGCCACCACAGAGAACTGAGCTGTGCTTTGCTGGAAGCTGGGCAGGTTTGGAAAGGGGACAGTGATTGTCTGGGAAGACATCTGATGCAGTGAGGTGCTCGTCTGAATCTTCTTGCTGAGAAGTGCTGAGAGCAACCACTGCCAATGAACCATTTTTCTGGTGAGAGATCAGGATCTGTTGTCTGTTTTGCTGCCATTTCTTTCAGAATCATTTGAGTGGTAAAAGCGTGAAGCTTCCATTTTCCTTTAAAGGAGCCAGCAGAGCCCACTGGCTTGTGAAGCACTTGGAAGTTAGTTGAGATAAACTTGGGTTTTGTACATATGAGAGAGATAAATGCTTTTGTATGTATGAGAAAGAAGGAATAGAGATGAGCAGCAAAATAATTTGCAGGTTTCTAATCTTGCTATATGTACAGGTGGTGGCCTTGTTCCCTGAAGCAGAGGTACTTTGGGATTACGTTTGCTTGTTACAAGACAAAAGTTTTCATCTGTAGAGCATGTCCTAATGAGTTTTGAGGTGTAACCTATTGTTTATGAATAATAAATGTTCCTGCTGACTTCAGTGAAGTTTACGCTCAGTGTAAAATCTCCTGTATATAATAGTGAGGACCCAAGTAGGTGCAGGTGGCTGGCTAGAGGAGTAGGCAGTGCTCAGAGTCAAGAGGCTGTAGAAGGGGAACCAGGGCTGATACCACATGAGGTGAGGCAACAAGCATCACAACTTGCTCTTTCTGTCAGAAAAAGTAGGTGTGTGATGCAACATGACAACACAGAGTGTCTGAATGCAAACAGTACACGTTATCCACTGCATTTAGTTGATAGTGAATTATCATTGCTAATATCATCTTATAGGCATTTTCTACTATTCTGTTTGCCTTGCATCCACCTGCTCTGTCAGAAAAGGGATTCTGCATGGTCTTAGTTGGATTTTGACTGGATTGGTGCCAAGTCAGATATGTCCCAGTAACCTGATGCAGGTTTCTGATTAGAACTTAGATAAAACACATCTTCAGTTCAGTGGCCCAGAGAAGTCAGCCATGCCGTAAATGACTGTTATTTTCTTCCCAAGTTTAAGCTTTCCTATGAATGGCTTGCTGGGATTTTGAGATCCCCTTTAATTGACATAACCTGTGTGTAACACATAGCAACATACAATGCAATGGTTTCAACCCTCCAGCCCCTACTTAGATGAAATCCCTGCTGATGCCAATGAATATTGTCATCAATAAGATGTTTGTTGTGCTTTCCTTCTAAAAGCAAAGCAAAGATGACATTTACAGTGAAGAAATCCCCATGGAGTTGGTAGCTGTAGGAGTAGCCCCTTTGGAGTGGGTGATTAAGCAATGAAACTGCCAGCTGAATAGGAAGCCAGGTCTCGAAAGGGGAAACAAAAGGACATCAGATCTTCTAAATGAATAAAGATGAATGAATATATTGGCTACTGACCAAGATACAGCATTACTACAATCAGCATAATACTTCTTAAATTAATTGCCATATAGTAAAGTGCATCTGTTAAGAAAAGAACCCTAAAAGCAGGATTCTCCATTAATGGCTATAGGAAATGATGCCTCAAGGATAGAGTGTTTTACAAGGAATTCCCAGAGTTGATTCAGGGTTCACCCTAGCTAAAAGCCACTTCCTATGGAAGGTGATTTAGATGTGAAATTTAAAAGGAGGGATACTGCTGATTAAAAGCAGATCTTCTATAAAGCAGACAGTACTTCATGAAATCCCATTTACAGCTCTTTGATCCTTATGAAAGGATTTTAGACAAACATTCCTCTTGGGAAGGATATCTTCTTTTATCTTCTTAATGGATAACTTCCATTAAGTTTAAAAATATTCCTTATTTGTAAGTACTTTGCTAAAAGTGAGGTAATTTAACTGTATTGTATCACAGCTGGGTCTGAATCTGACCAGCTCTGACAAAAGGCAACCAAATATATCCACACACACAAAAAAAGTAAATCTCTTGTATATTGTGGGAAATAAGTCTGCAAGAAGGAACACATGGAAGCACAGAGGAGCTCTGAGTGTCTCCTTCCGTTGTTTGCCATTGGGTCTTCAGCCTTTGAGAAGTGGCTTCCTCGCAAATAGTCTTGTGGAGATTTAGATAATCAAGGAGAACACAAATATCAGCCTGTGTTTCTTGTACCTTCCCTCTAAACTGAATTCTTTGTCTTTTGTAACTCTCTATGGACTTTTTAAAACCTTAGTTGCAAAGAATTCTGCCTCTCAAATGCTAAAAGAGCAATGTCTTGGCTGCAAGTGTGATAACATAGCTTAATGTCTTTTTATGTCTATTGCATTTGATCTGATGTCTTTTAAACCACATGCCTTTATAGACAGAGAACTGAAATGCAGGTGGATTTAGAATTTAAACTGTTTTCAAATGGCTATTTAGCATAAAATCCTTAGTCATCTTCAGGGCTCTTGACTAATCTGGATTTCAGAGAAAACAGCCATTGTTGCTCTTGAGATGTAAGGACAATGTTATATTCCAGTAAGTCCTTACAATTACACAGAGGGTGAAATCCCTGCTGAGTGTTTCCTCATGCTCTAGGCGTGGAAAATCTGGGTTTGACTGTTGTAAAAACGTTTTTGGTTGGCAAAAGATGCAATGCAGCAATTTAAAGGTTCAAACCAAGAATTAAGCAGCACAGCACTTAGACCTGTATGCTGGATATGTTATCTGAAGTTAATTGTATATAAATGGTAAAGCAAACTGTAAATAGTTTAAAAATATATGGTTTACTTGATTTGGAGATAAAGATGTAGAAGGAAGACATTCCATTTGTGGAGGAAAAGCAAAAATGTAATAGCATGTATTGGAATTGCAGTCTGGACAGATGCTGCTATTTGATGAAAACACTACTCTTGGAATCTCTTGGAATCTTTTTTTATGGCTAGAATGCACAATGACTTTTTTTTTTTTTTTAACTCCATCTTGTATCACAGAAGTGTGGTTTTCTCTGAAAGGTTCCTGCAGGTGTAGTGCATAGGTATCGATGCTAGGTAGAGAAGTGTGTGGTTTCTATAACTTGTGCTGCATTGTATTTTGACACACTGTACCAATTTGAAATAATGTTTAGTAAATCTTATGGCAGATTTATTTTTTCTGTTACTGTGCTTTAGTAGTCCCAAGAAGCAGATTTGAGAACTGCCTGTCTAAAAGCTATTTGAATTTTGTTGTGTATTTTTAGATACCTCTAGCTCTGAGGGGAGTGGGTGAATGGGAAAAGGCTAATTTTAAATTTCTTTGCAAGAAAGAAATTTATTTTCTTTAAATAAATTGTTCTTGCTCTAACATTTGGTTTGTAATTGCGAATAATCCAGAGCAAAGCGATTTTCCGCCCTAGGGAATTTGGTTTCATTTGTATTTGCATGGAGCCCTGTGCAGGACTGGGGACCATGGCAGGGCTCAGGCTCGTGGTCTTGAAGGTTGGTCAGATGCTGCTTCTCTCTGCTGGGCTTTTGCCGTTGATGTGCATGAAAATGTGGACACGCTTCACAAGAGCTGAGCCAAGCTGATTCAAACCCCAGCAAAACAGGCAGTTTGTACAGAGTGTGCCAGTCACCAGCTTACAGATGTTTCGTGTTGCTCTTGCTGTAGTGGAAACAATAGTTGTGAGAGAGCGACAGCCGCCGCCTCCAGTCTGAGCAGCCAGCTCCTCCTCCTGCAGCAAACGAGCTGAGTTTGTGGCATCTCCTTCTGCTGCCATGAAAATTGCTGTCATGTCACAGACTAAGCTCTGCAGCTTTGCTGCCAGGTTAAGCAGGAGAAGCTAGACTGTGATTAGGAAAAGACCCCCAGGGAAGCAGTGTGCCGGGTTTGAAGGTGAAGGGCTGGGAGTAGCGGGAGTGGCTGTATCGCACTGAGCAGTGGGCTCAGCCGGGAGGGGCCGGAGCGCCTGTAGAATGGAGCTGCAGGGGGGACAGCAGATATGCATCGCGGCTGAGCTATGCCGTGTCATGGCCAGGCACAGAACTCAGAGGCAAACAGCATTGCAGCAATGCAGTTGCATCATTGCAATAGTGATGGGTGTAGAAGAAACACCTTGGCTCCTATATCCTGCAATGGCTGCAGAGCATGGATTTACAGTGTGCTTTCTGCATCTCCCGTCAATGAGAGCAGGGTTTTTACCCCTTGCATCTTGGCATCTCATGAACTGTTCAATGCAATACTCCCTCTCTGTTTTGCCTTGTTCCTGCTGTCTGTCCTTGGCAGCCTGGAGGGAGGAGAGGGTCCCTCCCAGCAGCTTCTTTTGGCTTGCACTGGGAAGAGGTGGGCTGGCAGCTTCTTGTGCCAGGCAATGCACTGAAGGCTTGGTATGGAGCCCTTGGAGCTCACCAGGCAAGGCACCAGAGCCTGAGACACCTGTCAGCTGAATACAAAAGTGGCAGTCCTCCTAGAAAGGCTGACAGTGTTGTCACCTCCTGAGTTGAGTGATGAGCACATTGCTGTTTGCATTGTGAGAGCATCTGAGGGTCAGTGGCTGGCTGAGGGTACCTCTGGGAGCTGAGTGTTCTTCCTCATGGAGGTTACAGCTGGGAAGGAGAAATACAGGCCGGGATTACAGAAACACAGGTAGAGCACTGCTGGGACTAGTTCAGGAACTTCAGGTCACTCCTCCCTTCCTTCACTGCTTTCCCTAGGGCACTGCAGAGTGTGTCTCTCCTCCAGCCTGAAATAGGGAGAAGAGGACTCTGGTCCCTAGTTTACCTGGACATTTGTCACTTGGTAAGAAAATTGCAAGCAGTCTGCCTGACATCATGACTCTGGTAAATTATAAATGGCCCCTGGTCATGCACAGCCTTCTGCATGCCCAAGGAGGCTCACCCACTTCACAGAGCCGGTGTGTGCCCAGATTTCTGTCCAGGATTTCACTGCAGCAAGGATCAGTGACCTAAACCCGTGCGGGATCACCCAGGCTCTGGTGACTGTCCCTGAAGCCTGTGCTTAGGCTGTAACAGGGAATGAATACTCCATGTGGACCAACCATTTTTATGAAATTTTGTTTCATGAAGAATACAACAAATTGCTTGTCAATATTAATCTGTGCCTTCTTTCTCGTAATTTATTTTTGTGTAATTTTTCCAGCCTGTTCATGGAAGTGCATCTCTGTGATCTGTGCATACAGGCATTGGGTACTGTAGCTTTGACTAAGGACAAGCCAGCCCTGGTCTGGAGCAGGGTGTTTGAGGTGGTGTTGTTCTGCTTGGGCACAGTATGCTGCTGAGGTGTCCACAGGGCACCCAAGCCTCACCTGGGTTGCTGGTGCCCATCACCACCATCTGTCTCGAGGTGCTCTGCTTTGCTGCAGTCTGGAATGTGTCCTACACTTGACAGGTCAAGCTGGTTGGGAGATGTTCCAACACATCTCTTTTTCTTCTGAATTTGCTGATATGCTGGAATGGAAGCGTGTTAGGAGATGTTGCTGCATCTCTCGGATTCTAATAAAAGCTGGGCAAGGCTCCACAGCAGTGTCCCCAGTGGCAGTCTACCTGGAGTTGTGTGCTTTTTTGGCAGCCTAGTCTTTCATGACCTTCTATACCCAGCTGGGAGAACCTTAGCCTCAGGTGCAGGACTGCTCTTGAAACAATTCTGAATTGTTTGTATTTTCTTCTGAGGTGTAAAGAATTAAAATTTTGAAACTCTCCAAGAAGTGAAAGTCTTATTCTCTTCCAGAATTTCTTATGCCCTCCAAAATTCTGAACAAGGCGGGAGTTTGTAGATGAATGTTCAGTAATCCTTTACAGACTGAGGCCTATATTAATGGCTGGCTTCATATTTGAGTTCTTTCTTAAGACTGCATTTGTATCTTTTTTAGGTTAGCTTGTTCTAACCTAATTTTGTTAGTTAGTCTATACCTATGTTCATTAGTCTATGTTTTGTTAGTCTATACCTAATTTTGTTACTTACATATGTATATCTGTATGTGAAAACATAAAATCCTTATGTCTGCAGTTATTTTTCTGTAGCTGCACTTCAGCTTTTAGTCTGTTTTATTTTCCTTGCCTGTTACATTTTTTCTCCTGTTTTAAAAGAAATTAAATGTAGAACTTCTTGATGAGGGTGCATATTTTTTGACTCCTTAGCAGTGACAGATGCAGTGCTCTGGGAACACTGCCTGCCTGTATCAGCAAACTCGTGCCTCTTGTAATTGGACAGTATTAGTGTTTAGGAAGGCAATTGAATGAGCTTAAAAAGAGCTCACAAGATGGTGGTCCCTGCAGGTCACCAGGCAGCATAGCAAATCATCATAGTGAGGAGGTGCAACTGCCAGCACATGGCAGAATAACTTATTACTATTCTGGCTGCTGATTCATAAGTCCTGCTGCAATTAAAAGTGACAGTAGAGAGACTGGGGAGAAAACAGGGAGCCTGCTCTGGCAAATTCCAGATGGAGGACTTGCCTTCATCTCCGTTCTCTAATGAGAGGGTTACAATGTCTGAGGCAGGTCCTGGGGACATATGTCATCATAGTTCTGTGCCTGGGTTCCCCCCCAAGGTCATGTTGCTGCTGCAGCACAAGGAGAAGAGCTTTAGACTTCAGTCTAAATTATCACAATTTAGACTTGCTGTGGACATAGTCTTTTATTGTGCACTGTATTTTAAATGTCTTTCCCCCCTCTTCTTTCTCCCTTAAAAATGTCTGTTTCTCCCTTTTTCCTTTTTCTAGAACGATACCAAGGGCTATAAAGGCTTCGAACCTGCAGTATTGTTCAAGTACAAGCTAAAAAGTAAATGTGCAGTGTGTAACAGGTTACATTGTAACACACCTAGCTCTGCTTTAGCTCTTATTAATGAACAGATTTTCAGAAATTTATTGGTTTTGTTGTCCTGGTTTTATAGATTAAAAATGTATCAACTTGTTTGTTTTCTAAACTGGGAACTCAGGACATTCATAGTTTATATGCCTGAGTCACGGTGCAGTTATAACAGGAATTGATTCTGGACTGAACAGTATAAAACATGGACCAAATGGAGATTCTGAGTTACTGTCTGGTGAGGCAACAAAATAATTTAAAATAAATGGCTGTTTTTATGTATGAATGAGAAAAAAATGGTTCTGACTGCTTTAAGAGTTTTCCAGCATTCACAGTCACTTGCCAAAATTCTTTTCAAAAGGGTTATGTACTTGTCATGGTTTAAACTCAGCTGACAACTGAGCCCCACACAGCCACTTGCTCAGTTTTGCCCCACCCCACCACTCTGTGGGATGGGGGAGAGAATTTGACGGGTAAAAGTGAAAAAGCCCATGGGTTGAGATGAAAACACTTTGATAATGGAAATAGAAAAATCACAGTAATAATAATAATGCAATTGGTAGGAGAATAAAAAAGAGATATTAATAAAACCAAAGAAGGACAAGTGATACACAATACAATTGGTCACCACCCACCTATTGATGCCCAGCCAGTCCCCAGGCATTGCTCCCGCCATCGATCTCCCCCTGAGTTTTATTGCTGAGTATGATGCCATATGGTGTGGAATATCCCTTGGGTCAGTTGGGGTCAGCTGCCCCAGCTATCCCCCCTCCCAATTCCTTGTGCTCACCCAGCCTCCTTCCTGCTGATGGGCAGAAAAGACATTCACTCTCTACGCTCTGCGCAGCAGTGGCTAAAATGTCTTTGTGTTATCAGCACTGTTTCCAGCACAAATCCGAAACAGCCCCATACAAGTTGCTGTAAGGAAGTTTAACTACCCCAGCTAAAGCCAGAAGGACACTGAAGTTACGGGCTTGCCCTGTCTTTGGGTGGGGGGTAGGGGGCTGGCATTTCCAGCATGACTTCTTGAATGGGAGAGTTTAAATACTGCTTCTCGGGAATATGCACTGGTAAAATTTGCTTTCTATAAAAAGTAGTTTTTTGGAACAGAATGTAACCATTTGAATAGAGAATATAAGCAGACAATTGTTGTGAACGGTAACTGTTGCAGACTTGATATTTTTAACAGTCTTTCTTGGAAAAAAAAAAAAAAAGTTTGCTTCCTGGCTCTTCAGAAAATACCAGGAGGTGTGATGGCTCTTTTTTGCTGTTTGTATCATATTTCAGGTGAACCAAACTTTGGAGGCTGCCTTTTGTTTTCATTCATGGAGTGAGTGAGATACGACATGGGCAGTCTCAGCACAGAGTGCCCCCAATTCATCAGTAGCCTTTGACCTGCAGAAATCACAAACTGATTGCAATTAAGTCTTCATATTCCTCATATGCCCACTAGAAACTCTGTGTTCAGCTGTGGGTCTGTACCACGGTACAGGAGACACGAGCTGTGGCCGCATCCCTTGGCTGCTGCGCGGGACTTGCTCCTGCTGAGCTGATGTTAAAGGAGCTTCCCTGGTGAGGAATTTCTACGTGGCAGGGCTAAGCAGCCTCTTATGACCTTGTCCCTCCCCATTCAAAGCTTTGTTAGTTTTCCAGAGGTGCCAAGGGTGCCAAGTGGGCTCAGCTTGGCCATTACAGTGTTGGGCAGTTTCTTCTGGGGGCTTCTCTTTCCCTTTTGGCCCTTGTGCAATGGGGTGTAAAAGGGGGATGTGGTGGCGGTTCAGGTGTTTCTATGTCCAGTGATTTCTGCTTTGAGCAAAATGAACTGTGATGATGATGAGGTCTCATGTTCCAAAAGTCAGGAATAAACAGTCCATGAAACTATCCTGTCCACTGTCTGTGTACCCACATGAGCCCACCTTTATACAGAGTAGTGTTTGATCTTAATGACTTTCTTTATAGTATGAGCATATTTGTTATCATAAATACATTATAATGTTTATTCATTTTGACAAACCCACATTTTCCCTTTTTTTCCTCCAGAGTGACCGACTGCTCATTAAAGGTGGAAGAATTATCAATGATGACCACTCCTTTTATGCAGACCTATACCTTGAAGATGGACTTATAAAGTTGGTTTTATAAAATGTTGCTTTTCTTGCATGCATGTTAGCATAGACTACTGTGATTTCTTGACAGTGCTGACCTGAAAACTTTTGTGGACAGAATCTCAGTTACTTCTAAATGTGAGGCTGTAATTGAGGAGTGTTTAATTATTAAATTCTGCCATTTTATCTTCACTAATATTAGATAAGTAGAAAATTTCTACACTGTAAATTGAAGATGTTTGCTTTTTGAACAGTTCAATAACAATTTATTATGAAATAGTTAAGGCAAGCAGGCACTCTCAAGAAAAGAAATATTGGTAAGGACAATGGAAATCTTTTGAGTCTGTGAATGGCAGAAGGCTTTCTACAGTTTTTTTCACCTAGTCAGTGCAATTGCAGCCATGCTCTTAAGGACTGTAGGGCACAGAAATCTGAAATATGCCCCATGTTGCATGGTGCAAATGAGGACCTGCTACTTCTCAGTTGCCTTTGGTTAATGCTGAGCCACAGCATGTTCTGTTCCTATAATGTTGTTATGCATTGTCACACAATTAGAAAGAAAGTCCTGATTTATCAGGCTATAAAGTACAGGAACTGGGGAAGTATTTGTTAGGTGAAAAACTTGAAATATGAGCTACTGATAGCCTGGGAAACTGTAACAGAGATGTCCATGTGCTCTGCTGGTCCTGCCTTGGCTTAGTGGAGATGAGGGTCTCTAAGATATGCAAAGTTACATAGTGTGTGTGAGCACTCTGATGTATGCAAGGATCAAAGCCTTTTTCATGATTGCTAAACATTTTCACTAGTGACCTAAGAAGCTTGGTCTCCAGAGGCTACGATTTGATGTACAGAAATAATATAATTATGGTTATCTGGTAAATAATTAATTGCCTACTTGTTTTCAGAGCTCCTTAAGGATATAACATCAGATTAAAAGTCCAATTCTTCATATATTTGTGACTGCTTATGTTATTATGATACAGGTTATTGTAACAGAAAAAAATGTGAATACTTTCATCCATGGACTATGCAGTTTTCTTTTTAACACTTCACTCTGCCTTTCCCTTTGTAGTGTTACTTCCATTGCAGTAGTGGCAAAAGTGGAGAGGGCACAATATTTTGAACATGTATCTATTTTTAAAGGAACAGTTAACCAAATTGTGCTGTCTTTGATGGGTGTTTTTGTTGAGTTTTTCTGTGGTTTTGTTAGTTCAGAAGCAAATCTTCTAGTAACACTTGTAAGCATCAGAACTATTTAAACAACTACATGCATGAGATGCTGAGACCTGAGACTGCTGTGAACTTTTGGCTTTGATTCCAGAAATGCAATGATAGTTAGTGGGCAGGTTAGCAATGCCAAGCTTTCACCTGCCCTTGTTAAGTACATAAGACTCCCTCTGAACTCCATGTGTGGATCCTTACCTTCAGGAACTATCTCAGCTGCCCAAGCTAAATAGGATTAATAATGAACAGACAGTCAAGATCTTAATTTTTAAGGGCCATTTATCTTTGCCCAAGGAGGCAAGTTCTCTATTTAGCACCCTGAGTTATGCCTGACTCCCTAGATTTAGATGACCTAAGTTTTTGCTTTGAAAACTGTGCAAGAAGTCCTGCTCTGAAATAATTTGTGAGGGCAGCCTGCTGTGAGATGGGGTTGGGTCCTTACTGTGTTCAGATGATAAATTTTGCAACCTAAGAAAGCTCTGGTTTTGTTTGATCTCTCAGTTTCTTCAGGTGGAACTGCCCATTGTGTCTGAATATTTAACATCATTGTTAAATGTGGCTCAAGCTTGTTTGGAGCCGGACCTTGAAACTCAGTCATCCACATTTCAGTTGGTGCTGTAACTTTCCAGCTGCAGATCCTGCTGATAATACAGAATTCTAATACAGAATGGAGTAGACACGAAACCACTCAGCCCAGAATAGGCAATAGTGTCCTGGTTTTACTGGGCTGTGAAAGATCTGTGAGGGTTATTTTTCTCCCTCTGAAATGAAAACTGATAGGAAAAGAGAGGGTTGGGTTTCTTTTGCAGCCTAATGAAAAGATTTGGGTCTTTTAATGCTTTTAATGCAGGTCGTTCTGCAGACAGGAAAGCAGATGTAACCTTGAGTGTGTTTGAAGATCAGCTATAGTTTGGAGGATGGTAGATGTTTCTTCCTGCCAATCAATGCTCAAACTCACTCCCTAGGTGTACAAGGAGCAGTAGTGCATGTGGATTTTTCCTACCTGGAACTTAAGCTCTGCACATTCAGATGGCAGCTGAGAGGCAGTTCTCCAGTATCTAAATAGTACTTTAAATATTTTTTAATTTAAATTGGCATATAATTAATATATTTTGCCTACATCTCTCCTGCCTCTGTTGTCACATGAGGAAGTGGAGCCCTGTGCCAAGTGACAGGTCATGGTCTGGTGCTTGCTGTACTCTGCTCCATCCCTGCCAGGAGGAAGGGTTGGGTCCCTTCGGACTGGAGGAATGAACAAGTGGCAGGGTGAGGGACTGGGCACATGGTCTCCAGAGCTGGGCAAGTGATGAGTCAAGTTAGGGGCAGCCTCAGATGCCTAAAGGAGGTCTGGGCTTGATAGCTGCAGAAGCACCACCATGGAGTTCTGGAGGAGGTTCTCAGCTTTCTTGAATGAAACCTAGGAAGAGCTGAAGCCTGCTGTTTCTGTTGTGCTTTAATCAGCTCATGTACAACAGAATTTACCAACTTGTTCAACTGAAAATAGCAGACAGCATCAGCGTTCTGTGGGTCTGAGTTTTCAGGTTGCTGATATGTGAGGAAACCAGCTCAGTCATTTGTACAGTGTCTAGAATGAAGTTATCTGCACTGCTGTATTTTTTTACCCACAAGTAACGTAACCCCATTCTTACTCACATGCACTTTGCATTAATGAGTGAGCAGTTCAGGAATCCTGTCACATTATCTCCTACTCTCTGTTCTACTTAGTCAGAATAAAAATAACCTTGAGCAACAGTGAAGATCAGACTTCTCCCAGCCTTAATATTGATGCCAGGGCAAGAGATGAGACAGATTTCTGACAGGTAGTAGTGCAGCATCATCCACAAGGGCTGGTTGGTCCCATGTCACTTCAACATGGGTGATTTCAGCTGAATAAGATGTTACTCAACCATACACTGAAAATAATGAGCATTGAGTCATCAAAAAACTTCAGTATATAGTTAGCATACTTTCACTTTCTTAGGATATGTGTCTTCTTGAAGAGGAAACTGGTAGATGCTGATTGTGGAAGAAAATAAAAATGAATTGCTTTTTTTGTGAAGGTTTTCATTAATGTTATTCTTAGAAGGTGTATTAGTCTTTGAAGTGCAGTTACTCCTTGGACATACTCAGACGAGAAGGGTCATAGTTAATTTTTTTCCCCAGTTCAATTTCTTAGCCACATAAATGCTCTACAGAGGTGGAGGGTTGTTCTGATTGAAATCTTGGGGATAGATTGGCTAACAAAAATTAGTGCAACACCATCACTACATGTAGTTAGGGGCTGCCTAACTTTGTGCAGGCATTGAATCTGCTCATGGGTGCAATGCCTTATGATACGCCTTTGTGAGACGCATTTTAAAACGGAGGAGCTGCTGGCAGCTTTCGTTTGTGCAGTTGGATGTGCTGGGTAGCTGCTGGTTTTTTTGCATGCAGGCCGGTTCCCTGCTTGTCAGGGCGTTGTTCACGCTGCGCAGCTGCACGCGGGTTATGACAGGCTGCCAGTGCTGCACGTGTTAGGTGACTGCTAGGTGCCAGACGTGGGGGTGCCAGCTCTCAAGAGTAAGCCCTCCTGGATTTGTTCAGTGCTGGGCAGCTGTGACCCATCCCAGGATACCCATAGGAGTTTGCCCATGGAATGCCTGTGCTTCCCTCCAGCCAGAGCCCAGGGCACCGGGGGAAATGAGTTACTGGAGGTGACATTTTTTGCATAGCATATGAAACAAATTTTTAACCTCTTGGAGCTATTTATTAACTCTGCCAGTTTGGTCAGATTCCAGTGTGAATAACTATCCTTGGTTTTTTTTAATTTTCCCATTGCTTTTAATGAACAGTTATATTCACTTCTGTTTCTACCTTATCACAGTCAGCTGTTATTCAGTTACTGTAGGTGGGAATTGCATTTTAATATGGGGAAAAAGATTCAGCGGCTCAGATGTCTGAGGTATTTATTTAGCTGTGGATATTAGTTATTTTATCTAGACAGAAGAAAATTAAGACAAGGACTCTGTGTCTGTAATATGAGATAAACTAAGTGAACTTTAACTACCTTACAGTTACCTCTAAGCCCAAATATATTGTGGTGTAACAGTGCAGAGACGTGGCTTCCACACAGACCTATACCTCTCCCTGCTTGGCACCATGCAAAGTAGACAATAAAAATGTTGTGTGGCTTTAAAAGTTAAAGTTTAATTTTCCTTGTAGTTGAGCCCATGAATAATAAAAGTATATTGATCATAAGTATCTGAAGTTTGATATTGGTGTGGGGGACAGATTAATATTTTTAATAGTGAAAAAAAATATCCTGCTTTGAAGACCTGAAGGGAAAAAGATGGCAACAGCTAATTATAATTTTTCCACACAGTTATGCAGAATGTTTCACTGAGTTTTAACTTCAAGAGGAGGATGAATAATATGGGACATGGTAGATTAAATGTGTTTAGGTCTCTTAGATACGTATTTCTGTATCTTGGGTTATTTAGATTTCTTTTTAAGGATAAATTTGCATTGCATGATGACAAAGTAATTTTAAAATTTTCTGATATGCCTTTTGCTTTTGCCATATATTTGAAATTCCAGCTTGCTCCCATGTTTTTCTATTTTCATTTAAGAACTTAATATACAAAACTGGAGCCCCCAAGAGAGCATTAAATGTACATGATTTGAATTGTTTAAAGATAGAAATCATATAAAAAATAATCAGTTTTTAATGCTGGTGCGTTACAGCTCCTTTGTTGGCCATTAGAGTCATGCAAAGCAAACAGAGCTCACGGCTCAGTGAGGCAGCTCTGCTCTGCTTCGTTCTGCTGTGCTGGGCAGGGCAGAGGGGGCGTGTGCTTGAGCTTCCCCTTGCCTTTGGGGACCCACCTCCTGCTGCATGGGCCCAGGCTCCCTCTCCCCTACACGCCTCAAATAGCTTTGTCCTCTGTGCTTGTTCAAATAAAGTAATACTGGCTTTCCTTGCTGTCCAGGCAAATAGGAGAGAATCTGATTGTCCCTGGAGGAGTCAAGACCATAGAGGCTAATGGGCGCATGGTTATTCCTGGAGGAATAGATGTCAACACTTATCTACAAAAGCCCTGCCAGGGAATGACTGCTGTTGATGACTTCTATCAAGGCACAAAAGCAGCGCTAGCAGGGGGCACCACCATGATCAGTGAGTACCAGCAGTGCTATCTCTTCCCATGTCAGGCTGAAGCCTGTGTAGCATGTGTGGGGATAGCTACTAGAGGCTTCATTCCAATTTTCTGAGATCTTCTGCAATGAATCTTCAAATTTCTGGGCACTGTGTTTGAGATCCATTCATCATTGTTAACCAGGGCTGGCCTGAAAATGAACCTACCCTCAGAAAAAAATACAAGCGTGCAGAATTTTCTTTTGGATTTTCCTCTGAAATACAGAGCAAGCACTGAGGAATAGTGTACGTATTATTGGGATTTTTGGAAAGCAGTGTAGGTAGCACTGTAAGTATATAGCACAGAAAATCTGACAAAGATCTGCTGTTCTCACCTATTGACATTTCAAGGACTTTGGAAATAACAAGATATGCTTATTTATGAACTTGGATTTGGCAGCAGGAATTGAGGAAGACCTTAACAGAGATGTCCCAGAGGAACATCTTTGTTGGTGAAAGGAAGAAGTGTTTCTAGTTGTTAAAGACACTTCTTCTGTCTACAGATGGTGGGACAAGATTTATCTCTTTCCTTCTGGCTGTGACTTGACTTTGGTTAGATGTTGTGAGGCAATTGTTCAGGTGCCATAAATGGTCTTATTTATCTAGCTTCCTTATGGAGAGGAGCTTCCCAGTGGAGTCTTACTCCCACTGAATTGGGATGTAGATTTTTTTTTTTTTTGTATTATCTGTTACCCATGCTCAGTAGCAGGCATCAGCTGAAAGACTCTTTGTCCATAGGCACGAAATGCACTGCTGTTCATTCCTTTTGTTAGTAGGTTTTTTTCAGTCTGTGTTCTTCAGTTGAGTATTCCTGAGCAGAGTTAGGCTTGCAGATGCCACTGGTAAGCCCATCTTGATTTGTTTTCGTACTGACTAGCCCTGCAGAGAGAGGTACCTATGTGTGAGTAGTGATGTCTTTATGCCAGTGGATGGTGTGGCACCATTAGAGGCAGAAAGTCTTGAGACAGGGGAGAGGCAGGGCATTCAATGTACTGTATAGTGTGACTGAAGGCTTGTGCACAACGTCACTCCTGTTCAAAACTTTGGCTGTATTCCCAGTTTTGGGTGCTGAGAAAACACTGAACATCTGCACTGATGTATTGGTAGGGCAGAGTAGGTCAGTTCAGTGACTGTGAGGCACTGGTTAATTATTGTGCTTACTGTGAAATGCATAGAAATGGACACATCAGACAAGAGATACAGTGAAGTCCAGAACCTATGGTCTCTTACAATACAGTAAGGGGGAAGACAAACGTTCCTAAACTGTGAGGTGTTTGGCTCCCCCTTTGTGTGTCTATTGATGCTGCACCAAGCAGGTTGCCAGACTCATCTTTAGTGTAGACTGTTCTCAAAGTCTGCTGCACCTGGGGCAGCAGGACCTGGCTGACACCCCAGAGTTACAGTCAGCACACAGACTGTCTCCAAGGCTGCTGTTTTGGCTGAGATGCTGGAAGACTGTCACTTTGGGGAAATCTGACTGCCCACTTTGGGAGAATCTGAACAGTGTGCATACTGTCCCACTAACAGACAATCTCTTTTTCAGTCGATCATGTGCTTCCAGAACCTGGATCAAGTTTACTGACCTCCTTTGAGAAGTGGCATGAGGCAGCTGATACCAAATCCTGTTGTGATTACGCTCTCCATGTGGACATCACCAGCTGGTATGATGGGATTCGAGAAGAGCTAGAAGTACTTGTGCAAGACAAAGGTTAGTGAGTGAAATGTAGTAGTATTTTCTGGTTTTATTGAAATATCATATGGAGGTGACATTTTGAAGTATTTTAATGAATGCATAGGCAGTGGCTATGCTGGCTAGGGTTCTTCACTACCTTGAACTTGTATTTTCACTTGCTGCTGTGTAAAGTGGGCCTAAAACTTTTGTGGATATATATGACTTTGTCCAGTAAAGGCATGGAAGATTAAGATGCTTATGTTGTCATAAAGAAATGTATCAGTTTATCTTTGCTTGTGTACATGGAAATAGGCTCAGACATTGCATAGGTAGGTTTTTTTTGAAGGTAAAACTCAAAGATCAGTATTTAGGAAAATCAGCCCAGTCACCTTAGATCCTCTATTTAATGGATGAAGAAAATGAAACATTTCAAAGTAGTGGCTCAGGTTTTAACTAGACTGAAATCTTTGACTCAGCTGCCTCAAATTAAATCCAAATATGAAAAGCACATAGACTGTGAAAATGTCACTACAGGCTAGATCTTGTTTCTCAGCAGTGACTTGGAGTAATTTACTTGCTGACACTTGATTTTGTAAATAAAATATGCCTGTATTTTTAAACAGATTCCAGTTATTAGAAAAAGACATGCTAAAGTTAGGTCCCTAATATTGAAAAAATGCCCTGATTTTCTCAAGTGCTTCTCTCCAGTGGCTTTCCCTGAAGTTACTAGAAGATGCCTTGTTTCAACACTTGCAGAAAAAAAGGTCACTTGTTTAGGAATCTAAGACACTTCTATTGGTTTGATTTTGTTCCATTAACAGGCCTACTATCATGTGAAATGCTGTAGGTTACCCTGCCTGGACTCCACCTACCAGTTCAGAATAGCACAGATGAAACTTCTTCTAAATGCATATCCAGACATGCAGGCTCAATGTGGCAGTCACATATATGGAGAGCATTTTTGTGGCAGCAGATACCTCTGTGTGGGCAATGGGATCTAGCCTTCAGAAGATTCTAGCTTAGATCTTGTTCCTTGAAATTGTGCCTGACAGCATGTATTTTCTTTGCAGAATCATATATTTTCATGTATTTTTCATTTTCTGCTTTCCTTGAAAATGTATGGATATTAATTAGGGAATATTTTCTAATGGCATGGCATGTGGTTTCCATGGGCAAATCAGAATGACTCTTCTGTTGGGAAACCTAAGTGATATGTATATGCATACAGCATCCTTTGTAATGTGTAGAGCTAATGTTGACTTAGATGTGGAAGGTTCTCTTTATAGAGAAAGATACTATTAAAGTAGAAGAAAAAAGCAAAATGCTAGTTTTGAGTGAGTAGTGGTTTGCTGAGATGCCATGGAGGTGCAGTCACCTGGGGGAGTTTATTCTATGCCACAGGATGCTAACAGTACATGTGCTGTATAACCAGATTTTATGCAGCAAAACACTTCCATCAGCAGGACTGCACATAATTAGAGAAACTGCAGCTGGTCTTACATGGGTCTCTAGTACAGGTGATTTTTACAAGGTGATGACATCTGTCAACACAGGTTGTGCTAAATCTGTGCTGTTTCCCTGCTATCAGCATTAGCATGACTTTGCTGCTGTGCATTAGCTGACTGTACTCTCAGACAAGTATACTGTGCCTTGTTTCAAAGGTTGGATATTATTTTCCAGAGCTCCCAGACCACAGATGCTCAGCACTCCCAAATTTGCCCAAGGGTTTACTTTAAAAGCCTGGTGCAGACAGATTAATAGTTTTCTCCACCTATTGAAATGTGAGTTTTCTATATAAATCTGACCTGCCTCTGAGTCATCAGAGGAAGCAGAAATCTGTTCATTGGTTCCTGAACTGAGATTTATGATGTAGCCTTGGTCGCCTCTTCAGTGGTGAGAGCATTAGGAGGTCACCTTTGTTCTCATGTATGTCTCAGGCAGGCAGTGTGAGTTACTCTCAGGCGTTAGGAGACACAAGGTGAGGGTGAGTATGAATGCACAAGCACAATAGGAAATAATTCAACGTGGCAAGGGCTTTCAAATTAACGGGTAATATTTCCTGATAATTGGAAACATTTAAGCCAGCTGGTGCAACTAGACTTAATGTCAGTGGAGTGACCCTGGTTTTCATCAGCTGGGAATCTGGATTGAATTGGTTCTTGGCTGATTTTGGGTGAGTTAGCTGAGTGACAGGGCTCAGCTCATTGTATTTCAGTGCTACATGTGCCTAATGCAATCAGCATGAGTAACAGCTCACAGAGTGACTGTTGAGGTGCCTTGTCATGAGGTATAATTGAACAATTAATCAGTTTTAAATCAATAGAAAGCTAATTTAAGGAGACACAGGCTTTGGAAGGGCCTGAAGATATTGTAGAGCCAAATATTGTTTGTAAACACTCAGGCTTGTAGCATTTCAGCAGATATTTTGGGATTGAGCTTCTTCAGTATATGCAAAGGAGCAAGAGCCTGAAATTGCTGATGGGGGCCTCACTGGTTCCTTTGACTTTGTCACTGTTCAAAAAAATCTGTAGTCCTGCCTGAAATTTGGAGAGGATTCTGTTGAGTACCCCTGGTGTGAGAGCAAGTAGGACATTAACAAGAATGTAGTGTGTAACAGATGTTAAGCATTGAGGTCAATAGGCCACAGACAAGGGCTTTTGAAAAGCTGCATAATTCCAGTGAGTAGGTCAAGGAACCAGGCCAGGGCAAGGAGTCTAATCTTGGATACCTGTATATGTAAATTTGTGTTATTTGTCTTGGTATCTGGTATAGGTGTTCTTTTTGCAAGGCAGGATTGTTCACACCATCTGTTCTGTAAGCTGTAAAGGCAGCCCCTGAAATGCTCTTCTACTGTGTGTGTGTCTGGTGGCAGCTGAGGGTGTGAATGTGTGTTTACATGGGAGAGCTCTGCTTCTGCACTGTGGTGAGGAGAAAGCTCAAGATCCTATGGCAGGATCCCTACTGGGATCCCTTCTGCTCCCATTAATTTCAGGGAGAACATTAAACAGAGTGAGAGCAAAAGTTGTTTTATCAAGGTCAGAAGAGGGCTTAAGGCGATACCAAGGCAAAAAAAGAGAAAGGAAGAAAATGCATATTACTTGGGTCAGTGTCTGTTCCACCCACAGTACTTGGGGGAAGCTGCCTTGCCTCCTGCAGGACTGTGATGAGGTGAATTACCTTTGGCAAGAGCCTAGTGGAGAAGGGAGAGCAATGGGTGACCCAGCTCTTGGCTCACAGGGAAATGTGTAGGAGGGGTCAGTCCCGTGCCATCCCTGAGGCCGCTCGGCGGCTTGGACCAGCCTAACACGTCCTTCTTGCCTTGTGTGGGCATGGGCACCCCCACAGACAGCTGACAGCTGACACATGGGCTGGGTTTGTGGAGAGAAAGCTGAGCTTTGCTCTAAGGCAGGTAGGATGGGTGTGCTGGGTGCTGCCGTGAGCAGTCAGAGGGAGATGGGGCTCAGGGCATGAGGCTGCAAGCACTGGCCCCAGGGAAGGGCCAGCCAAGCTTAGGTTTTAAAATAAAAATGTACTGAGTACTTTGAAATTGTAATGAGGAATACATGGAGGGATTACAGTTAGTAAGGGCTGTATGTGTTTACTGAGAATATGGTAAGTAGGAAAATAGGAAGAAAGGATGGGCTTAGAGGCTGACAGGGTTCCATCTTTCAGGCTGGATTTGCTTGGCATGGAAGTCAGCAAGGAGGGGCCAGCTCCTGCTTTGTGTTTCTCTGTGAGCTGCCTGGACTTAGCAGCAAGACATAATACCAGGGATCATTTCAATGTTTTATCCTGCATGTATCCTGAAGTATTTTAGTCCTGTAATTGTAAATAAACGAATTCTCTGTGTGTATGTGAGCAGTCATACCCTCTGCCTGAGGATGTATTTGCTCATTCTAGACTCATGAAGGAGTTATACCTTCATCAAAGAGCTTTATTCATTTTGTGTAGACAACATGAATAACACGAATAGATCTCTTTCTTTTTCTTGTTGCCTCAGGAAGCAGTTTTCATCACAGCCATTTTAAAGTGAAGCATACATACACAGCTTAGGTAGCTTAGAATTTACTTTTTTTTTTAAGCTAATAAACTACAATACTGGTCCTTGGCCCAAACTGGGGATCTTGCCCATTAGACTAAAGAGTAAGACAAATATATACACTAATATGAATTCGTATGTACAGAGATTATGAACAGAAGACATTTGTAAGTCTCATTCTGTAAGAATACAGAACTGTGTAAATAACCAAATCTTTGAAATAAATAGCAACACTTTTGGGGATTTGAATACAGGGGGTTCTTGACAACTGACACTCAACACCAACATTTCTAATGGATTTCTGAAATTTGAAATTGTCATCTTTCTTGTTTTTTTATGACTGCCAGCATAAATCCTTCCATCTTTGGAAGGCAGAAGGAGAGGTGTGGTGAGCTGCCTATAAAACTGGTCTCAGGCTTTGTTACCACTCCTTCCCAGTGTCTGCCATCAGCTAAGCTTAGCCCTTTGGAGTTAAGGTCAAGAAAAAGCAAGTCTGTATGCACATTCAGATACACATTTCCTACACCTTCTCAGCGTTTTGGGGGAACCTAACCAGAAGTTTTATCTACCAAAAAGCACAGTTTAGATCGAACTGAAATGTTTTCCTGATTAGCTAAGGAAACCTAAGAAGAAAAACAGATTCACAGAACCTTACACAAGGTTTTTTAAAATTCCCAAATTTACATGTTTCCTTTAGCCACTATTGCATGTGATTTGGCTATAAGCAATCAATCCTCTTTGCAGTGGTGGCTGCATTACTCCAGGGATGAACACAGGCTACCCACAGCATCCAAAAAATTCCCCCAGAAAAGAGGGTATCCAGGCTTCTAGTCCTAGCAGCTGTAATGCAGCTGTGAAGCCATCTTGGCAATCACTAGTGAAAAGCCTAGTCCAGACATACTCTGTTACTTAATTTTCCTGAAGTTTTTGTTGAAATGTAAGAAATTTGAGAATACACTTACATGGCAACACCTTTGAATTTTGTCTTGGAACAGGTGTGAACTCTTTTCAAGTCTACATGGCGTACAAAGATCTCTACCAAATGTCCGACAGCCAGGTATTGCTCTGAATGCTTTTCACTGCTGTGATCTGTCCTCTCTTTTCTCATCTCCCAACATTTGAGGAGCTGCTGAGGTTGAATCCCGGAGAAACATTCCCCCGGCCCGATTGGCACTGGGAGAAATGTGCAGTGGTGGTTTACTCTCTGGGGGGTCAGTGCTGAGCTGTGTAGAACACCTGCATGTGTTTCTTCAAGTGTATGACATTCACTTTCTGTAGAGATCTTCTGGTGTCTCCCAACACTGCAGCCGCTCAGTCCTGCTCAGGATTTTGCTCATTTTATTTTGCAGTAACCTTTTGAGGACTCTAGGTTAGAGAGGGAGTAAAAGATGAAGCACTCGAGGCAGTGGCAGTTCTGAGGTTTCAAGGGTTTCTTGGTTGCTGTAAGCAGTTAAATGGAGTTACTCTTTGGGGGACGTGCCCTTTTCTCATTAGGGCTGGAGATAACAATGAGCTTGTTTGTCCAGAGCTCATTACAGATTCCAGACTCTTCAGCTTTCCCATTCATATATATCAGGCCACTGTAAATGGACAATGGCATCTGTTAGTAATAATAATGTTTGCTTATTCAGCTGATAAAATGTTTCTTACTTATTCCCAGAGCTACAGCTCTTGGTCTCTTAAATAACTGTTGTTGCACCTACAGTACATGTGGTTTTAATTGGAATTTTTGACATAATAATTTATAAATATTCTCTGAGAGGCAGTGCCTGTTAAATTCAACTCCCTGTTGGAATTGTCAAGAAAAATACATCAAAATTTTTAATGTGTGGCTGGACTAATGGTTGTTACCTTGTTTATATGTCCATGTTGCAAGCTGTGTATTGCAGCCCATTCAATGCTGCCTGAAGTGCCCTAGTGCAAAAGTAGACACTGAAGAACCTTTGTCTTCCATATTTAATCTCTGAAAACTGGGCTCCCATGTTACTGAAGTCTGGTTTAAAAAAGGGAAACATAAACAGAATACCTTTTGGACAAGAAACTGTGTTTCAGTAGATATGTGCTCAGAAATTACCAGTAAAAGCAAGAGGATCAACTACTGCCCTTCTTTATGGATGGGTGTTGAATCTTAAAAAGCAATTAAAAAACCAAGGGTGCTCTAGAGAAAGTATTGCAGCTTTTAATATCTTAAAGATGTTACTGAAAGCTCAACAATGACAGCATCTAAGAAGATGGTGCAAAATGCCTGCACTTCAGAAAAGAGATGTTCTAGCCATACTAAAAGTGTCTGTAATACATGGCAATCATTCTATTTTACATTTGCTTAAACTACAGAAAAGAGGGTCATTGAACTTAGCCCTGTGTGGGAGGGCACGGGGAGGGGGCCCTGCAGTGCAGGGGCTGGGGCAGACTCCGTGTCCCAGGGAAATCCAGCCCTGCCTGGGGCTGTTGACCCTGTCTTGGTGCAGCTGGTGTGTACAGGGGTGGGTAAGTCAACACCAATCAGTGAAGCTCAGGTTCTGTATAGAAAAGAGATCATTTGCCATTCACCAATATAATTACCAGCATAGAAGGTACAAAACTGAGCTGAAGAGAGAGGTCTGAGCGTCAAGTAATGCGTTTTCCTTATTCAGCAGTGTTTCCTTTGTACTATCTGCAGCTTTATGAAGCCTTTACCTTTCTAAAGAGTCTTGGGGCTGTTATCCTGGTTCATGCGGAAAATGGAGACTTGATAGCTCAGGTGAGTGAGCCATTGTTTTTGTTTCACTTTGTGAAATGATAGATATGAGAGGAGAAGGTAAACAAACAGGCCAGTCAGAGAATGGATAGGAAGAAGGGAACTCCTTGGAAAGAGCCTTATTTGAACCTGATGCCCTGCACACTGCTGGTATAAAGCCTGGGATGAGAGAATGGGGATCCTTTTGCATTAATTGGCAGAGCATCCTTGAGGTAGGGCAATGATCCGGTAGCTCCTTGCCTTGGTAGCAGATGAGGACTAGATAAGGGGGGCAGAAAGAAGCAATATTTCTTCTGAATCCAACAGATACAAGTGAAGCAGAGCAATGTAAAGCCTTGTTCACAGATTTTGGGTACAAAAAGAGGATCTGAAAGCTTTATACTAAAGTCTTTTGCTGCAGCTATCACCATAAGCAACCAGTGAGTTTGGAGCGGATATTAAAACTCACAGACCTATTTATTTTTGAGAATATTCTTATAAATCTCAGAAGTTTGAGAATAAGAACTACTGTGATCTTGTAGACATTTCAAAAATCTGTGTTTAAGTGTAATCCATGCTCTTAGAAGATGCATCTCAGAACCAGGAAGCTGGGCTCAAGTTCTGAATGTTCCATTGAAGTGTCCTGGGTCTCCAGTGCAGTCCTTGCAGGTCAGGTGCCCTGGGAGCTGCTGTCCTCCCAGTGGACTATACAGTGGCTCTGATCAGTGCCACAACACGTGGAAACGTGTGCATGGAAAGAGGCAACCCAAGGACAGCAGTTGATAGTAAGCCTCCCACTGGTCTTTCAGAGGCCAGGATCCCCCTCTAAAACAGAGGGGGCGGGTTTGGGTGGGTGTTGTTTTGATGCTGCATTTGTGACGGATGAATCTTTGAAGGCTGTTGCAGAGATATCTCGCGCCCCTGATCCCTCGTACGTGCATCAAGCCCCTCTTAGGTCAGTGAGGCTCTGAGTGAGCCATCTGATTTTTCTGCTGAGCTGCTTATCTACTGGCTTATCTGCTCAGGACTGGGCTGCAGAGCTGACAAGGAAATTGCAGCAGCTAAAGCTGTCTTTGAGATCTGGACAAGGCAACCCACCTTGTCTCATGTCTAAGGGAGAACCTCAAGGGAATGTTTGAGCTACTGGGCAGTGTGTAAAAACCCTTGCCCTGGGTATATTTTGTTTTTCTTTCTGAACAAGAAAGAGAAAGTAAGTTTCTCTCTTACATCTCCATCTGCTTGGTTAGAATTTACTCCCTTTGAGATCTGCCTTTCACTTTTACCTTTAGGTTTGATGAAAATAACCACTGGGTCAAAAGTTACTAGTAAGGAGTCAACAGGCACATACAGTACAGTTGTGTCCTTCTTCCACTGAAACTAGGTGACAACCCTCATTTGAATTCAAGAGAGGAAAAAATCTGATTTCTCATGAAATTTAGCATGAATAAAAACTACTAAATACATAATTTATAGTTTTAATATGACATAAAATATACAGTAGAATTAAAATGACTAATAATAAGCATGATTAAGTCAATATTACTGTAGGAAAGAAAAAATAAATCAAATGGCATCTATGATGTTTTGATACATTGCCCATTAAAATCAAGGCACACTCATGGAATTGCATTTTTGATAGGGATCTATTTCAGTTACATTTTTCTCTGACGAGTCTCTAATATACAGTCATGGGATATGAACAAACAGGACAGAAAAAATATTAGGAAAAGAAGAAGTAGTAAATAAATGTAAATTATGTTATACATCAACATATTTGTTTACCATTGCCATGTTTCATAAAATCAGTCTTTCTCTATGGTTTTATTTAAAAGAATTATTTGGATAGTGAAAAGAAAGCTGCCTGCACATAGGTTTTTTAGGACTGTCCTGTGTGAAAATACAAATTTGATCTTGTCAAAAAAATATTGTAGTTTTATTAGCACTATCAAGTGCTCTTACAGGGGTAATTTATCATATGATCTGGTTTTATTACTTCCTTCAAGATGCAAATCTGTCCTACTTTGTGTATCTATTCTGTGCCAATGTGCAATTTTTTTACACAGCTGTAACTTCATTTTATTGCTGTATTTTAATTATCTTTAAGTGGCACAGTTCAGAGCTGGTGCATTAATGATCCAGAACAGCTGTTTTTAAGAATACCTATGGAACCTTATGTTTTTCTAACCAAAACGTTCTTGCACAGTCAGATTAATGTGTTCTTGTTAATGCCTCTTCAGCCTTGATTGATTGCAGTGAAGGCTAAAGTATATATGAATGTTAACTTTTTCAGTTTTACCAGAGTGTGTTGGTAACGTGTGAGCTTTTCACCCTCAGGGACCTGGGATCAGATATTTATTAGCTGACACATTCAAATATGTTCAGTAACTTCATCCTGGTCTCTAGGGGACATTTGTCTGTGTCACAGAGCCATCACATCGTTGAGCTGGGCTCATTAGAGCCCTGTGGGAGGGCAGGCCAGGGACAGAGGTACAGCAGCAGCTCTGGTCCCACTTCTGCACCTCTCTCTGGCCTGGACCAACCTCAGATGAAAAGGGGTTGACCACCAGTTTCTGCAGAAAGGGAAATTTATTCCAATAACACTGCTTGGCCTTAAATTAAGTGAAGCTTTTTGTCTATTTTAAAAAATATTATCTCACTGCTATGAAGCTGGATAGTGCAGATTTTTTTCTGACAAACCCCCATTGGTCCTGAGATGGGCTCTTTGATGAGGACATGGTGCCCTTGCAACTGGAGGGCAGTGTTTTATAAAAGCATAATTTTAGTGATTCACTCTGTAGGAAGAAATTGTTACAGAAAGCTGAAAGTGTCAGCAATGCTGAAAGTTTAGAAGAGTGCTTTGTGGATTGCAACCAGAGAGGAACTTGAGCAAGTGAATAGGGAATGGCAGGCTGGAAGTACCCATAATTACCCTTTAGTCTATTGGTTGAACCCATTCTCTGGGCTGGTGTCGTGGTGTCAAGTAGGACTTTCTGGAGGGTAGAGGAGGTTTCTGATGGTGCAGCCCCGTGGCTTGGGGGACAAATATGCTCAGTCACACAACAGAGACCACTGCTGGCTGTGCTGGTGTGGCGTGGGACCAGTTTAGAGCCAGTGTTTTCAGTGTTCAATGGGCTTTGCAGCTGCATTTACACTGACACTGAAAGGGGCAGTCAGACCATGTGGCTGTTCATCTCCCTGAGGATGCTGGGTGCACGGGTCTCATTCTGGAGCTGGGTCAGCATTTATCTCTTACACTGCAGGAACAAAAGCGTATTCTGGAGATGGGAATCACTGGACCTGAAGGACATGCCCTGAGCAGGCCAGAAGAGGTAAGAGACTTTGCTCATTTTGTCATTTGTGGAAGTGCTTTGTCTAGCACCTACTGTTGGAGCTTAGCTTCTGTATGTGCAGATGATGGACGGGTGCATCAGAGAAGGCAGATGTCTGCTTCTCCCACTTCATTTTCCAGCATTACTCAAAATCTGAAAAGTCCAGGTCCTTTCAACTTTTCTGTTTGCCTGAAAAGCCCTTTGGATGCTGCAACAGGTGCATTCCCTTAGTCCAGGGATAAGCATGTCCTTGTACACTTAGGAGTCTCTGCTCCTGCTGCCCCGGGCACAGGTGACCATGTATTTTTTAAGTGTAACCTTTGTGTTTTGGACAAAAAAATGGCCTTATCAGGCTAAAAATCAGCAGTGGAGCTTGAGGGTTAGTCCTCAGAGCAACTGCATTTACTAAAAGGCTTTGGCTGAAAACCTCCTATAAGATGCATGTGCACATCTATACTGCGCGTATGCATACACCCACATAAAGATCTACTTTCATGCTGGCAGTTATATTGGTGTCAGAAATGCAGGCTGTAGAGATGCAAATGCATGAGAATGGAAAAATGCTGTGAGGCAGCTTGCTTTATGCAGCTCCCTTATAATGAAATCTGGGCTCTGGTGTGGATCATCTCAGGCATCTAGAAAGGATTTATTTAATGCCAAGGAAAACGTGGAGACATGAGAATGTCCCCTAAAGTACACAGCTCAGCCCGTTAATGGGATGTGGAGGGTGGTAGTGGGAAGTGACTGCTTTCCTAGAAGACTGAAGAGATGAGGTCCTGGGGGTTTGAGGCTGAACTTGAAGAGACTGTTGTGGTTCGCAGATCTTTATTTAACTTCTCCCCAAGGCAAAAGGAATCAGCTTAATTGGTCACATTCTTCTATTGAACTGTTTATGTACTTTTTCATTTTGCTGTTCAGCTTCTACTAAAATTATTCTAAAAGGATTGAGTTGTTTCCTTTTAATGAGAACAAGGGCCTAAGGAAAATCTGCCTTTGCAGTTTCCAGAAAGGAATTTTGCTTGGCTCTAGTGCTGCAGTGCAGAGGCCCTGCCTCCTTCCCTGTTCTCTAAAGGTGCATTTGGGGTTTTCAGACAAAATGTTTTGATACAAGTCCTAGGACAAACTGAAGCAGTCTGATTTAAGGAAAAATATTTTACAAAACTGTAAAGGATTAAGCCATGTGGTTTTGGAAGGTCTAAGTTGCTCAACTTTTCTAGCAAAACTCTTGCACAGAAATTTCTGTACCACTGAGTCACTATTTTCAGTTACAACAGGGTTTTTCATATTAAAATGCCAATACTGTGAGTCCATCTGGGAAGGATCTGGTATAAAACTGATGGCTGGGGAAAGGAGTCTCCAGAGCTGCTGGGGAGCACTGCTCACCATCTGAAGATGCTTGCTTTGTGTGCCTACGTCCCAGATGGCTCCCTGGGAGGAGATTGCCTTTACGCTTGCTGACAGAGGGGACTTTCTGGGCACTGCTTCAAAGGCTTCTGTGGATTATGGGCTAAATTCAGTCCACAGTGCTGAAGTTGCTGTTTGAGAATTCTTTGCATTCACTGTCACCATTATGTAAAGATTAGGGTAAGCTGCCAGGGGGAGCTCAGAGGTTTGTCTCCAAGCAGGGGCAAATGTTTTCTTGCTTTGTTCTCCTTTCAGCTGCAGGGTAGGAGTCTGAAACAGGAGGGTAGGAGGAAGGTAAGGAGGAGCTGCATCAGGTGCTTTCCTGGTGTGCAGGGAGCCAGGGAGCTGTGTTTGTGCTGGGGCAGCTGCACTCTGCTAGTGAGTGCAGCCTGGCTGGGGTTACTGCTAGTGCCAAGTGTTTGAGGTTGGGTTAGTTCCCTGTTTCTCAGCACTGTGTCTCTCTATGGAAAAAGCAGAATCAACCCCTGAAGAGTTGTTGCTGAACAGTCAGAAATATGTCACAGTCCTCCAGCTGATTTTTTCTTCAGACTGCATTTGCAGTTAACTCTTTCCTCCTTGTTTTGCTCAGCTTGAAGCAGAAGCAGTTTTCCGTGCCATCACGATTGCCAGTCGAATAAACTGCCCAGTGTACATCACCAAGGTGATGAGTAAGAGTGCAGCTGATATCATTGCACTGGCCAGGAAGAGAGGTAAGTGACTTCCTCTGCTCCCCCAAACTCGTGTTTTTTTTTTTTGTTGGATAGAAGTTCAGTGAAAAAACCTTCACATCTTGACCCAAACGACAGACTACCAAAGGGAGAGGTTACCAAAGAACAGTAGCACCATTGCAGACTATTTATGGCTGGGAAGGTTGAGGGGAAATCCTTTCATGTTTTTAAGTTGAGAAGCTCTCCCCACAAACTGTCCTCTTGAAGACTGAATTGTAACTCTTCTCTATCCTGTTTTCCCCTCTGTTCACGGGAGGGAGATACTTTATTCCTAATGGCACATCCTCCGTGCGAGTATTTCAGGTTGTCATCATCTGACATGTGGCTTGGGCAGTGACTCTGCTGTTAGAGATGCTTGGAGCTTGCTCCTGGCCTTGCTGCTGGAAGCTGACCCCCTCTGATGTGTACTGCAGGTTGGCCCTGCTTGCTGGGGCCGTGGTGGGGTCCAGGTTACAAAGCGCCCAAAAGGGCCTTGTGAGCCTGGAGGCAGCTGCTTCCAAATCTGTGTCTGCAAGTCAGGACTGCTCTGCTGGTTGGGACTACAAAGCTCGTGAGCAATATGGAAAAGCCAAAGAGCAAATTATTGTCTTGATGTTTGTATTCTTGGAGACTTGGATTGTGGTGCTGGGGACCATATGCTGCTATCTGCTGGTGCTGTGCCCAACTTGGGAGTAGTAAAAAGGCATCTGCCTGCTGAAGTGATCCACCATCCAGTGCACTCTGAATTGGAGCAACAGAGAGAACGTGGCTGTGATTAAAACAGTACAAATTAAAAGTGGGTCTGAACTGTCTTCATCTGGATTAGAAAGAAAGATTTGTAAGTAGGCTGATCAAAAGCATGTAGAGCTCAGAGAGACTCCTGATTAATTTTTTATCATACAGACAAAGCCAGGGCTGTTTAATTTCCTGGGAGCTGCGCTAGCCATGTAGCAATGCGTGAATTATACATGGCTGTGTGCAGCAAGCAGTGTCATGTGCTGAAGAGAGAGTGGGTTGTAATCAGTTCCTGTATATCCTTGCTTTCTCCAAGGTCCCCTTGTTTTTGGAGAGCCGATCACTGCCAGCTTGGGGACAGATGGGACACATTACTGGAGCAAAAACTGGGCCAAGGCTGCAGCTTTTGTGACCTCGCCACCTCTGAGCCCTGACCCTACCACTCCAGACCACTTAAATTCGCTCTTAGCATGGTAAGACTTCATTTTTTTTTTTTACAGGATGATGGTGAGGCAAGTGCAAAAGCCATATGGCATGAAGCATCTAGGGATCAGCCTGGTTTCCTTTAAACCAGTCTCATACATGAAACAGCAGCGAAGGAGCACAGAAAACCAAGGGTAGTTATATCCTTATGCTTAGGCTGTCAGTCAAGTGAGCAGTCATGGACACTCCAGTTGCTGGTTGGCTTGATAGAGGCAATTGCTGTCTAACCAGGAGTTAATTCTTCTTCTTTCTGCTTTTCAAGTGATTCCTTGTTGTATAACTAGATTGTCAGGATTTCAAACTGGCCTTCTCCCTAGTTTTTTAGTCTTCTTTAGCTGAACTGTTGATATATGATGGAATGGCATTCTCACTGTCCAGCATAAGCAAGAGATGGATGGATGCATCCCCATCTTTGAGAACGGACTCAGTTTTAAGCCGCAGTCATATTTGACAAGCACAGCTCCTGAAATCAGGGCTGTTCCTGAATGCAGAGATACCTAGAACCAAGAAAAATCTGTTGGGGCAATTTTTGTCAAAGCTGGTTCAGGGCTGTTAGCTGTGAGTTCTGAAAATTGGCTTGTCCTAAACTAACTTGTGTTTGTAGCACAGTTCTGTGGGTTTGTCTCCTGTGTACTGAAAAATTTGGATTTGGTAGTTTGCCTTCATCAGGAAGGGGCCAAAATCATACAACTTTCCTTGTGTCCAGTTCTTGCAGGCTTCTTATTTTAGCTTGCCTTGTGTCTTTATGGGCTCTGGGGTCCTCCAGCTGGAAGAAGGCAAAGATAAGTGGTACATATAGAGCAGGTATGTCAGGAGAAAGAGGCCAGAGTGGATTACAGAGGAGGCTGGGAGGGACTTTGGTGGAGACAGTTGGAGACTAAAGGCCATCTCTTGACAGGATAGGGATGTGACCTGACTGCCTTCAGACTGGCAGAGAGAGTTTAATGACTAGGTAGGTGAAAGGAGTGTGGGCAGCAGAGCAAGAAATGTCTTTCTCACATAGAAAAGAAGATACCAACAATGCCTTGCCAGAAACCCAGACTGTAAACCCATCTCTGAAAGTATTTCCTGCCTGTAGCCAACTGTGGGTCTTCTTTAGCTTAAGCAAAAGACCTTTTGCTCTGAAATTATATAGAAATTCACAGCTGAAGCCCCACCAGGACAGATTGCTAGAGCTGGAGTGAGGAACTCAGCTTACCATTATTTACCTTATTTACCTTATTTACTTTCATGTGGTGGCACCCACCTCACCTCCTGCTTCCCCTTTCTGGAGTTTCCAACGCCCTAGACAGAGCAGTGGAATTTGAACCTTGAAAGTGACCATCTTTAGAGCAGCTGCCTGGGGGGTGGGTGGGCACACACATGTGGCAGGAAGATGCCATCAGTCAGTGCCACATCTCCCCTTGCACAGGATGGGTCAGGCTGTGCAGCCCTCCAGAGCCCACCCAGACTTTAACTCAACTGCTCTAAAGATGCTGCAGTTGAGCTCTGAGTTACCTGTGGCTCTGGTAAGAGTATGCAGTGGTTCTCTTCTGACAGTCTGATGGCAAAAGTGTTTTTTTCCATAACTGAGCTTTTTGTTCCAAATAAGGACTCAGTAAAAGAAATTAATTTCTTGGTCTGATTCATCACTATCAGCACTGTAAAGGGTGAAGCTCATTGTGTGAGGGTAAGGCTCCTAGCCAGCACATTTAAATGTGTATCAAAATGTTTGACTCCTTACTCTGTTAGAGTGGCTATATATGCTTTCTACAAGAGAGTCCCAAAATAATAGTATGTGGGTCAAAGCAGATTAGCTAAAATAGCAAGAACATTTTTAGAATTGGAATCCAAATAATGACTTTTTAAAACTAACATCAGAAAGACAACTGAGGACTTACAAAAGTTTTCATTATTCTCCAAGCATGCAAAAATGGCTTTTTTTTCCCTAGTAGCTTAAAGTCCTAGATCTTAAATGACAGCAGCTTAGCCTGCTTTGAGTTTTAATACTTCAAATCTATACTGTGAAACTAAAAAGAGCTGTTTATTTTATCAGTCTGCTCTGCATTCATGGGGAATTTTATGCAAGGATGATGGTAAAGACTGTATTTCATGTTTCTATTGCACTGTTGATTTGGATACCAATATTTTACAGTCATTGAAAAGTCCCTACAACATCCTTCCTTTGCAAGCATGCAGCATACTGCTTTTGCTCTTTTCAACATTGATTTTCCACTGAAAAACTGAATGTGTAAAACCCCATCATGCCTCATGGGATTTGCAGATTGAATTTGCCTCATGAGATTAGGTCCTTGTGTCATCTGTGGGCCATGCACTTGAGTTAGCTTTGATCTTGCATGATGTGCTGCTGCATTACTGCAGCTGTGATGTGCCACCTCTTGTGAACCAGAGATATGAGATCTTGGTGCTACACAGAAGATGCAACTTGCCATGAAAACCTTGTTTAAGGGGAAGAATAAGATGACAAGGTATTGATCTGGCATTTATTTCCTGATGAACCCTTCCTGTCTCTCAGTTTTTTAGTTGGTGTGATGCTTCTCTCCCATTTGACAGTAGAGTGTATCCAGACAGTGGGAGTGCCCATGGGTTAACCAGGGATGGGAAGGTCTCAAGTGACACACTTCAGTTTCAGAAGTCTTCTATTGATTTCACTGGGGAATGCCGTTCACATCAATAATGTCATTAAATGTCAGAGGAGAGGGAATATGGAGTTAAGAAAGCAAGCTCTTCTTATCTTTCAGGTGTAGGAATTCGTAGTGTGGTGCTAGAAGCACAGCATTACCTCAGAGAAGAAGGCAGTGACACAGGGCCTGCCTGTGGCAGTCAGGTTGTCACAGTTATGTCAGTGTGCGGAAAGGAGAGACACCTCAGGAAGCTTTGCTTATTAGGAGAGCATCAAAAAGGAAGAAATGGCATTGCAACCTTCTGACTTTATTGTTGTGTTAAAATAAATGAATGTTTAACTGATGAAATTGGCTTAATCCTATGAAGTAACACCAGGCAGTCATTAATAATCAGGAGCAGCTAAAGCATAGCGGCCTTTTCTGTACTGAATTCATGGATTTGGCTTCTCCTAAAAACTGGATGGATGGTTTGTGAGCATGGTGAAGAACCAGAAAAAAGGCCAAGGACTCCTCTCTCAGCAGTCATTAGGGCTGGCAGCCTAGAAAAGGGCATTAGAATTACTCATGTGTGACACTTTTTTCTTCTGTACTTGGCTATTTGTTAGCTTGTTGGATCTAGATTTGTGGACCAGAAACATTTAGTTGTTTCAGGACTGGAATTTACATTATCAGTTAAAGAAAAGGATGACAGGCTTTTGGGGACTTATGGAGTGATGGAAGAGATCATTGTGAGTTCTAATGTGTTTGCCTCCTGTAAGCTTAATCAAAAGCTAAAAATATCACGTTTCCTGTGGATATCGGAGAGCCTTCTTTTCTGTCTTTCTATTTTTGCAAGATCCTGCATATTGATTATGTTCTTCCTCCTTTTTTCTGGGATCAGCTGTGAACCAGTTCTGCTCTCTGCCAAAAAAAAATTGTCTCAAGGCTGAAAAAACTTACCTCTTAAATAAAAGTGTTATAAATGGTAGCTCTTTTTGCATTTTTCTTCATGCCTTTTTATGTGTAAGACCCTTAAGTTAGATAAATCCAGAGCATGTTTTTGACTTGCACTATGCCTTTTGTTGTTTAATTAGAAAACTACCTGATAAAAACCTTTTTTACTTTCTTGGTTCTGCTTTTGAAGGTCAGATGAGAAGTATTCATGTAAGTTTTGCAAGAAAAATACATGTACAGGAGAGAAATGCAGAGGAACACGTTTGAAGCTCATGACTTTGCTCTGTGAGATTTGCCATTATTTTTTAATATGGTTGTGAATTAATTTATCTTGAAGTGGCAGACATTTCATACAAGCTTCCGATCATTTCCTTAATCCTGGAGTAATCCTTTGTCCTGGTTATTGGGCTTTTGCCTGATCTCTGTTGATAAGCAGCCTGGAGCCAGAGGGGGCCGTAATCTGGGGGTTCAGGGTGCTCCTGGGGGAAAGTGGAGATGTCCAGTGCCATTGTTGCTCTCAGTGATCTGTAGCCAGCGTGGAAAGCTGCTGGCATGATTTACAAGCCTGTGCCTCCGGTATCTTGAAGGGCTTGAAAGGTCCATTCACTGCCTGTCTGAGACCAAGGTCACCTTGGTGATGCCTGGTCTAAACCTTCTGTGTGTTAACTCCACAGTGGGGACCTGCAGGTGACGGGAAGTGGACATTGCCCCTATAGCACTGCCCAGAAAGCCATTGGAAAGGACAACTTCACTATGATTCCCGAAGGGGTCAATGGAATTGAGGAAAGGATGACTGTTGTCTGGGACAAGGCTGTAGTAAGTAATTACTTACTTTTATAGACTAAAAGGAAATTGAGTGTTGGCTGAATAATGAAAGCCAAGAGACTCTTGGCCATTGCTTAAGTCACTTTCTGATATATATCTGAGAATTCCCTGAGAGAATGCTACTGTGAGGTGAATTGCTTATTTCAAAAAACCTCTTCCAGTTTTTTAAACTCAGGGTTGTTTCACTTCTGACACTGCAATAGTATTGTGTTTTATTAGACCCGAGGCTTCCCAGACTCCACTGCTCTATTTTCCATTCGTATCGGAGCGGATGCTTCTGAGAGATGTGGTATCTGGAGCAATGTAATGGTTTTGAAGTGGACCTCATATAAACGTGATGAATGGACTGTTTGAATTTGGGAAGTGTCTCATCGTTTTTGAAAAATTACAAATGGATGGCAGCTGAGCCTGAGGCTAAATGATGAAATGCTTTGAAGGAGAGCATTGCACGTAATTCATACTGGCATACTTTGCAGCTGAGTGCCAGAATAAGTCTGGAATTTTTTGATGGTTCCATGGATTCTAATGGATATTCTCCCTCTATTGTCTCTCTCCACGTGCACACCCTGCACGCTCAGACACGCTCACTACATTGTGCTCGAATGCACATTGCAGACTGGGAAGTGGCAGTATTTACAGTGCTCTGATGAGCACTTCTCCCAGACTGTATTTCATAACCAGTTTATTCAGGGACAGCTATTGAGATTCCAAGCACACAAGCAGCTTCAGGTACCTGCCATGTAGGAGCAAAGCAGGGAAGCGAGCAAAGCAGGGAAGCAAGCAAAGCACAGCCAGCTGCTGATATTTATTTTTTTTTTTGTTACTCCCTCAACGGGAAGGAACTGCAGGAATGGCTTCAACATGGGATTTACATGTAGTAGCATTTGGTCCTGCACCACTGAGTAGCTTATACTTTACAAACCTTGTATTTTACCAGGCAGGAAATAAGTGTTTATTTAATATTAAAAGGCTTAGCACCGTTGTTCTTCCTTAGAACATTGTTCTTGCTCATTGCCGGGGAATACCCCAAAATATTCTACTGAGAAGTCAAAATGCTGTTCTGTACAGTTGCAATTACCATCACTGACTGTATGCCAAGTTCTATTGGTGATGACATTTCTCCAGGCAAGGACTTTATAACCGGTTGTATTACTTAGGTGTATAGATCTGACAATAATGGTAATAGAATGGACTTAATTTGCAAGAAGTGTTCCCAAAAGTGTTGGAATTTTGATCTTTTGTTACATCTTGTAACACTCATACAAGTTTCTCTGATTTGAAATTGCTTAAATATTTAAAAAGAAATTACTAGGACTAGCAACAAAACACTTAGGCATCAGTGTGTAGAGAAAGGTTAGCTGAGCACCTTGGTGATATCATGTGCACTAAGGTTTCACCAGCTGTCCTTTGCAACGCCTGAAGTAACACACTCATTTATTTGCAACTTCCAAGTAAAGAGCCATATAAAAAGTCCTGTGTGATACAATCTCTGTTTCATCCAACATCACTATATCTATATAGGGACGCCTTGCAATGTCTCCCTGACCTTTCAGTACTCTGAATAGTAAATCCTCATTCCACAAGTGTGTTTTGCTCAAATCACTTTGTTTTTTAGGCCACAGGCAAGATGGATGAGAGCCAGTTTGTAGCTGTCACCAGCACCAATGCTGCCAAAATCTTTAATCTGTATCCAAGGAAAGGTCGGATTGCTGTAGGATCTGATGCTGATGTTGTTATTTGGGACCCTGATAAGGTGAAGACTATAACAGCCAAAAGCCATAAATCGGTAAGGAGGAAATGAAAACCCGCAAGAAAAAAGAGATGTCAATGTTGTTTTTCAGCTGTTGACCTAAATCATGTGAACACCAATAGCATGGGGTAGGGTACAGAGGAGTGGGGTAACTGCCTCCTCCTGTTCTGAAATGGGTAAATGTTTCAGGACATGAGAGTATTGAAGTCCTGTGTTGGAAGTGACCAGGAAAGATTTCTTTTCTCTCTGCATATACCCTTGCACTATTTATTTTTTGCATGCTTGTGGCAGACCTATAAACAGGTGTGAATCAGCAGCTCTGCACCTGAGTTTAATAAGGCTGTGAGGATAAATTTAAAACCAGCTTTTTTTTTCTTACCTAAAAAGCACCTGAAATTATAAATTTGTGTGATTAAATTAACAGTATTCTAAACTATGACAGATGATTAAATGTTTTGATAATACAGCTCTAATCAGCTTCATGGATGGAATTTTCTGTTTAATTCCAGAGCTTTGCCACATATTTCTTTGCCGTCAGTGCAGAGTACCAGTGGCTGACAGTTGCTTTCATTTTGACTCTGATAGGTTTTATCTTACATGTTGTCTATGCCAAAGTTGTTATCTTACTGTTTAGTTCTTTGTCCCTTTGTATTGGGGAATTCTTCCAGAAGTTTTACTGAGAATCCAGTATTGCATTTTTATATTAAAAAGAACAAAACATTTATAAACCTTTAAAAAGTAAATTCGGGTGATTCAATTTCTATTTCTCTGTCTTGGGATCTCTCTGTATTTTCAAGAAAGTAATAACCATCTGCCCTGTCATTCCCATTTAGATTCAGACCTTCCTGGGCTTTTCTGGGCTTTTCCAGACAGAAATATGTGTGCTGGCCTCTTTGAAATTTGCTTACACAGTCACAGCAGGTGCATGGTGGGGCCATGTCCTCTGGGTATCCGGCAGCTGAGTCACAATTTTCCTTCATATTAGGACTATCATTCTTCTAAGTGCTCTGGTTAGAGATAACAAATTTTCAAAAATATGTAAAATCCTTGATAAAAAATGAAAAACTGA